>PVLD010027851.1:0-20161 GCA_004027595.1 Dinomys branickii
GATTGACCCTCAGGCCCAGGCCCAGAAGTGGATCAAGAACATGGAAGGAAACCAGGTATCGGGCTGGGCAGCCCCCGTGGGCTCCCTCCCCAGTCTGGTGTCTGCTTGAGGTCTTCCTCTTGGCCACTGTCTCCTGCTGTTTCTTCCGAGCCCCTCCTTGCTCTCTAGGGCCTGAAGATCATTGACCTGCAGATGAGCGATTACCTTCGAGTTCTGGAACAGGCCATCCAGTTTGGAAACCCCGTGCTGCTCCAGAATGTGCAGGAATATCTGGACCCCACGCTCAACCCCGTGCTCAACAAATCTGTAGCTGAAATTGGTCAGCACCTGGGTTTGCTGTGGGCGTGGATTATGGGCCAAGTCCTAGAGACCAGCCAGCCAGCCAGGACCCAAGGGAGGGAAGGGAGGCTCTTTGGCCGTGTCCGCTACTTACCAGGCTGGCCCTTCAGGGTAGGCTGAATCCCTGTTCTGGATACCGCAGGGGGTGGCTCAGCCCACAGCCCACCCTCGGCCTTCTGTGCCCTTGCGGATGCAGGCGGCCAGATGCTGATACGCATCGGAGACAAGGAGGTGGCGTATAACCCCAGCTTCCGCTTCTACATCACCACCAAGCTCTCCAATCCCCACTATAGCCCCGAGACCTCCGCCAAGACCACCATTGTAAACTTTGCTATTAAAGAACAGGTGGGTAGGAGCTGAGGTGCAGACCGAGCTCAGGTGAAGTCGGGGAGGCTGAGGAGTGTGGAAGAAACTTGGCCAACCGAGGATGGGCATCTCGGGAGGGGCATCTTGGTGAAGGTTGCACGGGGGAGACCCTTACCCTAAGTCCTGGTGCTTCCAGGGCCTGGAAGCCCAACTGCTGGGCATTGTGGTGCGGAAGGAACGGCCCGAGCTGGAGGAACAGAAAGATTTGCTGGTCATCAACATCGCTGCCGGCAAGAGGAAGCTCAAGGAGCTGGAGGACGAGATCCTCCGGTGAGACTCTGCCTCCCCGGCCCCCACGGCACTGTTCTGTACCCTGCTGGCATCTTTCTGGTCTATCCACAGGCACAGCTAGTGTTCCAGGGGCCAGTGGGTGCTTTCTCCCAGCCCGGTACCCTGAGTCCCTTGACCCACGTGCTCTCTCTGTGCTCCCACCGCAGGCTGCTGAATGAGGCTACCGGCTCCCTGCTAGACGACATGCAGCTGGTGAACACCCTGCAGACCTCCAAGATAACTGCCAGTGAGGTGACCGAGCAGCTGGAGACCAGTGAGACCACAGAGATCAACACTGACATGGCCCGAGAGGTGAGCTCCTACGCCTTCCAGCCCTGGGCCCAGCCAGCCAACAAGAAGAGACTCTGGTCTTCCTGAGCCCCTGCTCCCTGTCCTGCCTTCTGTGGCCCTCATTCTGCCCCCCCTCCCACCTCCGCACAGGCTTACCGCCCCTGTGCGCAGCGGGCATCAGTGCTGTTCTTTGTGCTCAACGACATGTGCTGCATTGACCCCATGTACCAGTTCTCACTGGACGCCTACATCAGCCTCTTCGTGCTCAGCATCGACAAGAGCCATCGCAGCAATAAGCTGGAGGATCGCATCGACTACCTGAATGACTACCACACCTATGCCGTCTACAGGTACGGGGCCTGCCATGCGCTCAGCGAGGGGCCAAGTGCGGGCTGGGATTCTTCTCCTCCGGCCGCTCCAAGCATAGCGCTTTCCAGGCTACTGCCCTTGCCCAACCGCTCAGCTGTCCTGACATCCTCCTGGGAGATCATTCTTATGGTGTAACCATCACCAGTGCGCTGCCAGGTTCACTTTATACCCTCAGTTCCTCCATGCACAATGGATGATCTTAGCGCCTCTCTATGTGTACGTAAAGCACTGCGGCTGGGCGTGATGGTGCATCCCTATAACCCCAGCACTTGAGAGGCTGAGGCAGGACGATCACCACCTGTTCAAGGCCAGCCTGGGCTACATAGTGAGTTCAGGGCCAGGCTGAGCTGCATAGTGAGACCCTGTCTAAAAACAAAAACAAAAACAAAAACAAAAGCAGCCTTGGGAGTTTTGTTAAAATTAAAGATTGGAAAAAACTAAATAACATAAAATACAGGTTGGGATTCAAGAGGTGTGGGTGGAGCCTAAGACTCTGCATCTCTAATAAGCTCCCAGGGAAGCTGCTGCTCCTGGTCTGCAGATAATATTTTAAGCAGCGAAGTACTTGACTTCTCTTCCTGGATATCCCACAGACTCCTCAAGTTCAACTTGTTTCAGGTCAAACATAATCTTCCCTCTCCCATCAGGATCTTTGTCTCAGTGGCACCAGCACCCACCACCCACTCACCCAAGCCAGAAACCAGAAGTTACCCTTGACGCTTCTCTCTCAAATCGGTCACCAGGTTTTTCCCTGTGAATACCTCTATAAACCGCTCCCTCCGCATTCTCCTCACTGACTGCCCCAGCTGGGCCTTCATTCTGGTCTTCATGAATTTTCTTCCTGAACTGCCCAGAAGCCCCCTGACAGCTCATCATGCTTTTCAGTTTGTGAGCCTTCCAAGTATATAGTCTGGCACTCGGGAGGCTGAGGCAGGAGGATCTTTGCAAATTTGAGGCCAACCTGGGCTACAAAGTGAGCTCAAGGGGCTGGGGATATAGCTCAGTGGAATAAGCGCCTGCCTAGCAAGCGCAGGGTCCTGAGTTCGATCCCCAGTACCATAAAAAAAAAAAAGAAAAAAAAAAAAACAAAGTGAGCTCAAGGTCAGCCTGAACTGCATAGGGAGACCCTGTCTCAGAAAGACAAGAAAAAAACACAAAAAACAAAAAAGCCATACAGTGTGACCCTGTCGATCCTGGTTTAGACTGCTCCTTGGTTGTCTCCCTGTGATCTGGCTTCTACTGCCTCTGCCTCCTGTTCCCCAGCTTGTCCCAGCTGACTGGGCAGCACTGCCTTCTCTCCCCTTTGACCCTTGGGTCTTGCTGTGTTGTCTAAGCTGGCCTCGAACTCATGGAGATCTTCTTGCCTCAGCCTCTCGAGTGTTGGGTTACAGGCCTGCTCTTCCCCTGACTCTTGCTTATGCTCTGAGCCCTCCCTGGAGCACTCCCCTGCCTTTCTCACGCTGCTCAGTAGCCCTGCTGCGCCTTGGGGAAAGCCCTCTCAGAGGCTTCCATGGGTTAAGGCTGGAACCCCTGCCTTCACACCACTGCCACCTTTTTAAATGACTCATCACCCTGTCATAACGTAGGCCACAACCCGTGGCCTGTGTCTGTGTCAGAGTATAAGGCGCCCCTTCCTTGCCTGACTCCTCAAGGACAGAGATTACTACTTACTCAGCTTTGTGTCTTCTTTTTCTTTTTTTTTATCATTGGGGATTAAACCCAGGGCTTTCATACTGAGCTATATCTGCTGCCTCTTTTATTTTGAAACAGGCTAGGCTAAAAAAAAAAAAAGAAACAGGCTGGGCTAGAACTTGTGAACCTCATGCCTCAGCCTCTCAGAGTGCTGGGATTCAAGGAATGTGCCACCCCACGCTGTTAATGTCTTGTTTCTTAATGGAACCGAATGTCTTAGTTACCGGTGAATTCTGGAAGAGTCATCTCTCGGGACCCCTGAGGTTTCCAGACCTTACCTCCCCCTCCCCCCGTGAGGCCCTGTGACCCTGGGCTCTTCACTTGCTGGGCTGGCTGCTGAGCTGTCCACCCCCCCCCCCCGCGCCCTCCCTGCCCTCCCGCAGGTACACCTGCCGCACCCTTTTTGAACGCCACAAACTGCTCTTCAGTTTCCACATGTGTGCCAAGATCCTGGAGACCTCGGGCAAGCTCAACATGGATGAGTACAACTTCTTTCTGCGTGGGGGCATGGTGAGTCGGCTAGCTGGGCATGGCCCTCCGTGGGTGGTCAAGGCTGGGAGGAGCCTGTGTGTGACAGCCCCAGACCCGGGCTCAGGCCCAAGGCTCCAGCAGATGCTCCCGAGAAAAACCAGGCCAGGAGCAGGTGCACCGCGAGCTGCCTGGGCCGCAGCAGTGGCTGCCCTGTGCCTTCTGGCGCACGGAGCTGGCTGGGCGTCCAGTGCCCCTCACCTGTGACCTGTGGGCGGCTGTGATCGCACCACTTTTTGCTGCAGCTGAAGTTGCTCCTTTCCCAGCCTGCACTCTGTGGTCACCATCACAGCCTCTCGCTGCAGCCGCCTCCACTGCTTGGTCCCTTGCTCTCTATGTGGCATTTGCTTGGCAAAACCACAACTCTAGAGCCAACTCTTCTTCCCCTCGGACCCTGTGTGGTCTGAGCAGCCGACCATGGCTGGAGAAAAGCACACTTGCACTGACCAGTGGGCATCCTTTCCCACCCATCGCCACGGGCTCCAATGGGCCTTGAAGCTGCTGGACACCTGTGCAGCAGCCCCTCCCTCCTAGACAGCAGTGTTTGTTCTCTGAGACAGGGCCTCGCTCCATAGCCCAGGCTGGCCTTGAACTCATGTCGATCCTCCTGCCTCAGCCTCCCGAGTGCTTCTGGACAGTAGTTTTATTCCTTCAACCACCTTCACTTCATCTCTCATCTGCATTTCAGCAACAGCTTTTGAGGGGCTCCCAGTACCTGAGCCTTCAACTTGGCCGCTGGGGGGAGGGCCCTTTCACAGGGACCCATCTGACCAGAGTGCCCATCACCACGTCAGTACCCCCTGCTCAGGCCCTCCGGCTGCTCCAGCTGCTCAGGCCCCATGGCCTCCTCAGAGGCTCTGTCGCTGTAGAGCCTAGGTCCTGGCTGTGCACTGGGCCAGCACCATCCCCAGGTGTGACTCTGGCCTCTCCCACTTCCTTTGAGCCTCATTCCAGAAAAGTGTCCTGGGTTACCTCCTCCTCCTCCCTCCCCTTCTTCCTCCTCCTCCTCCTTCTCCTGCTGGGGACAGGGCCTCAGATGCTAGGCAAGGGCTCCGCCTCAGAGCCACGCCACCAGTGCTTGCTCTTATTCAGTGCTTTGCCCTACCTCCCGGACCCCCAGCCTCGTTACCTTCCTCAGTGTATTCTATTTCTGCGCAGCACCGCCATCTTGAATGTACCACATAATTCATTTACTTATATTGGTTATGTTTTTGGTCCATAATCTGCCCATAGGTTCATAATCCCATGTTGGAAAAAAAAGCTCTTCAAGGGCAGAAATGTTTGTCCAGTTCTTTCCATGATGCATCCCAAATGTTTAAAACATAGTTGGTAAACAACAAATACTGTATTTATCAAAAATTCCAGAGGTTTCCAGGCATGATGGTGTATGCCTATGATCCCAGCACTCGGGAGGCTGAGGCAGGAGAGTTGCCATAAGTGCGAGGTCAGCCTACACAACAGAGTGAGTTCAAAGCCAGCCAGAACTACATAGGAAGACCATCTTAAAATCTCCCGAATCCCATCCCACCCATAAATCCCAGAGGCTGAGCTGGAGAGGCCAGCCTGGGCAACATAACAATACCCCAGCTTAAAAGCAAAACAAAACAAAACCCTTATGGGCTGGGGATGTAGCTCAGTGGCAGAGCACTAACTTAGCAACTGGGAACACTGCAAAAAAAAAATTTTTTTTTTTAGTTAAAAAAGGATAAGTAAACCAGTTAGGGCGAGGCTACCAATAGTCATTAGGGACGGAGACATTATCACCAGAGGTCCACCAGAGGGCGCAAGCTTCCCGAAGATTAACGAATAGCTCTTGGAAGCTAGGGTTCTGTCAGCGCCCTAGCACCGCTCCCCGCCCGCCCCACCCAATTTATCCCACGGGATAGGTGGAATCTATTCATCTTGGATTCATCTTTGCATTCACTTTGTTTTATGCAAGACCATGTTGGCTTGCTTATTTCAGAAAAGAAGGTAGGGGAGGGAAGGAAGGAGGGAGGGAGGAAGGAAAAAAAGGTGCTGGGAGAGGTTATGTGCACCTTTGAAATCCCACCATTCTGGGAGGCTGAGGCAGGAGAATTGCAAGTTTAAGGCCAGCCTGGGCAATTTAGCAGTTTAGCAGAATGCTGTCTCAGAAATCTTTTACAAATACACGCTTTGGGCTGGGAGTGTATCTCTGTGGTAGAATGCTCTCCTAGTATGTACAAGGCCCTAGTTTGAATCCTCAGCATCGTAATTGCATGCACGTATGGGGTGCTGTGACCTGCCGTGTGACACTTCAGTGCATATATAACAACAGGACATAACGATCAGATGAAAGTAGCTGGCATATTCACCGGCTCAGACATGTCATTTCTTTGTCTTGGGAACATTCAAAACCAGTAACTCTTCTTTTGACACCTTCCCATCTGCCGCCTTCTCCCTGTGGTTCCCCCCAAGGTCCTCGATCGGGAGGGTCAGATGGACAACCCGTGCACAAGCTGGCTTGCAGACGCCTACTGGGATAACATCACAGAGCTGGACAAGCTGACCAAGTTCCACGGACTCATGAACTCCTTCGAGCAGTACCCCCGGGACTGGCACCTGTGGTACACCAGCACTGCCCCGGAGAAGGCCATGCTGCCAGGTGGCCAGGCTCGGAGTGGTGGCCCCCCCATGTCTTTCTCCTCCTCCAGCCTGGGTTCTAGTCCCTTCGTGCCCCATCCTGCTCCCGAGGTCCCCGTTGCTGGCTGTGGTCCCTGTAGCCCACCTTTGTTTGCAGTGCTGGCTCCCCCTGACCCCCTCCCTGTTTGCCCAGGTGAGTGGGAAAACGCCTGCAATGAAATGCAGCGGATGCTGATCGTCCGCTCCCTGCGCCAGGACCGGGTGGCCTTCTGTGTCACTTCTTTCATCGTCTCCAACCTTGGCTCCCGCTTCATTGAGCCGCCTGTGCTGAACATGAAGCTGGTCAGTGGCCCTGCCTGCCGCGCAAGCGTGTGCTCGTGCGTCCCCCCCGTCCCCCAACCCTGCGGACTCCTCCTCCCTCCCTGCTTGGGCTGCAGGGCTTCTGCCTGAGCGGTGTCCCTGCTTCTAGGTGATGGAGGATTCAACACCACAGACCCCGCTCGTATTCATCCTGTCCCCAGGCGTGGACCCCACCAGTACCCTGCTCCAGCTGGCAGAGCACACAGGCATGGCCCAGCGCTTCCACGCCCTCTCTCTGGGCCAGGGCCAGGCCCCCATTGCTGCTCGGCTCCTCAGAGAGGGTGTTACCAAGGGTCAGTGTCTGTCTGCTCGTCCGTCCCCACCTCCATCCCTAAATGACCACAGCTCCCCCTCTTCAGGAGGTCCAAGGAGCGGCAGGCTTTAACAAAGCATACTGTCCCCTCTGTCACCAGGTGGACAGTATGGCGACAGGTGGGAGTCAGGGAGTGAGTCCCGCTGTCCTCGGCTTCTTCTTGCAGGGCATTGGGTGTTCCTGGCCAACTGCCACTTGTCCCTATCTTGGATGCCCAACCTGGACAAGCTGGTGGAGCAGCTGCAGGTGGAGGACCCTCACCCCAACTTCCGTCTCTGGCTCAGCTCCAGCCCCCACCCAGACTTCCCCATCTCAATCCTGCAGGCCAGCATCAAGATGACCACCGAGCCCCCAAAGGTACGGGGTCTGTAGGAAGCTGGCATCAGCAGGGTCATCTGAGCCCTGCTCTGATTTTCCCTCCTGCTAGGACGAGAGAGAGGTGTTTGGTTTGGTTTTTCTGAGGCAGGGTCCTGCTGTGTACCTGGCTGGCTTTAAACTTGAGATCTTCCTGCCTCAGCCTCCCAAGTATACAGGCATGCACCACCACAGCAGGCCAGAGAGAGGTCTTAGCCTTAAAAACAACACAATTTTGAGTGTATTTTTCTTTCCAAAATTCCACTTCAGTTCTCTCTTCTTTGTGCCAAACAAATAATAGCAGTATCTCACCTTTTCTCACTGTGTGTGTGTTTGTAGTATCAAAATCAGGCCTCTGGTGTGCTTGACAAGCACCCTGCCACTAAGCTACATCCCTAGCTCAGTATCTAACATTTCTTAAGTGATTTTTCTTTTTTCAAGACAGGGTTTTGGGCTGGAGATATAGCTCAGTGGCGTAGCACCTGCCTGGCAAGCGCAAGGTCCTCGTTCTCTGTCCTTCTCTCCTCTCCTGGTACAAAAACAAAACAAAACAAAACAGGATTGCTGTTTTCCAAGATTGCCTTGAACTCTCTTTGTAGGTCAGGCTGGCCTTGAACTTGCAGTGAAACTCCTTAGTGCTGGGATTACAGGCATGTGCTACCATACCCTGCTCTTGAGTGATTATTATGTGCCAACCACTGTTCTAAGTTCTTTATGTTTATTAACTGATTTAACACATATGCACACGCAGGCTATTAGGTAAGAACTATTAGCCCATTTTACAGATAGGAGACTGGAGCACAGGGTGAATAATCCTGAACCAGAATGTGGGTAGTTGAGTCCTCACATTCATTCTTTTTTTTTTTTTTTTTTTTTTTTTTTGTCTTTTTGAGACGGTCTCGCTATGCAGTTCAGCAGACTGGCCTTGAGCTCACTTTGTAGCCCAGGCTGGCCTCGAACTCACAAGGATCCTCCTGCCTCAGCCTCCCAAGTGCTAGGATTACAGGTGTGCACCACCACACCCAGCCAAAGGAAATATTTTGCCTCCCATTTCTATACATTCAAAGTTATACTTCCCAGACTCCAGCCTCATTCTCTGTCCTTCTTTCCTATCTTGAAGGTTTTATTTGGGCTAGGTCTACAGCCATACCACCCTGGTGCGCCTGATCTCCTCTGAAAGTTTTATTTGGCTGGGTGTGGTGGTGCACGCCTGTAATCCCAACACTCAGGAAGTTGAGGCGTGAGTGTTGCCGTGAGTTCGAGGACAGCCTGGGCTACATAGTGAGCTCAAGGCCAGCCTGAACTGCACAGTGAGACCCTCTTTAAAAAATACATATATTTGCAGTATCACAAGGTCACTATTGAATTCAGTGATACAGATCCTTTAAAATTTGCTCCTGTCACTACATCCCACCTATGTGTCCCCTTGCTCAAGCTATTTTGGAAGCTTTTTGTTGCTTTTAAGATCCTTTTGCACACTATGTGCAGAGCTCAGGGACCAGTGGGTAGTAGGTGCTCAACACATAAGTGCCATCCAAATGCACACTTGGGCTCCTCTCACCCTGCCACCCTGCCTTGGCCGGCCTGGGGCGCTTGGCACAGATGACCTACCAGGCCCTTCTCACTGAGCTACATCCCTGGCCCTGTATTATTATTATTATTTTATTTTTG
Organism: Dinomys branickii; assembly: GCA_004027595.1. Taxonomy (NCBI): domain Eukaryota; kingdom Metazoa; phylum Chordata; class Mammalia; order Rodentia; family Dinomyidae; genus Dinomys; species Dinomys branickii. Next base: position 9,155 of record PVLD010027851.1, read on the forward strand.
AGACAGGGTCTCTCACTAAGTTGCTAAATTGCTTAGGCTGCCATCAAACTTGCACATCCTCCTGCCTCAGCTTCCCAGAGTGCTCAGATTATGAGTGTGCACCACCATGCCTGCCTTCTTTCTCACATTTCACACATCATTTATTACTTCTGTGTTTCTTTCTCCTCTTTGTCTGTGGTTCTGTCTCAAGACTTCTTCTTTGGCCACCAACTTTTCTCGTTCTACATTTCCTCCTTTCACAAGGTTATGGAGAAACTGTCCTTGTGATTTCAGCTCCAATCCCCCATGTCTGCTTCTAGCACCGAGCTCAGTTCTGGAGACCAGTCGCCATCTGACAAAGCACTTCTTAGCGTACCGGTGCCCTAATTCCTACACCCTTAAAACAGAGTGTTCATTCTTCCACAGATTATCTTCCCATCCCATTTTGTTCCTGGCACTACGCTTTTTTAAATAAAAAGTTTAAAGTTGATCGCTATTTACCTTTACTTTTTCAGTCAATAAAAGGATTCTACACCCCTATTTTAAATGTCAAATAATCTGGAAATCTGTCACCAGCGGAACAGAAAACTTTTTCTTTTGCAGTGCTGGGGTGAACCCAGGACCTCTGTATAAGCTGCATCCTCACCCCCTTTTTTTGAGGCAGGGTCTCACTAAGTCACGAAGTGGTCCTTCTGCTTTATCTCCCCATACAGCCAGGGCAATCTGGGCATTTAGGGATTACCCTGTCTCAAAATAAAAAGTAAATTTAAAAAAGAACTGAGAATATAGCTCAGTGCAAAGGCCCTGGTTCAATCCCCAGTGCAATTAAAAAAAAAAAGGAGGAAAGTCCACCCACACACCTCTTTTACCAAAATTTGTTTAGTCACTGGGCGTGGTGGCACCCACCTGTAATCCCAGCACTTGGGAGCCTGAGGCAGGAGGATCATTGCGAGTTTGAGGCCAGCCTGGGCTACAAAGTGAGCACAAGGCCAGCCTGAACTGCAGAGCAAGACCCTGTCTCAAAAAGACAAAAAAACGAAATTGTTTTGGCCCCCCTTGCGATTTCACTAGTTTCTCTCTGGTCGCATGCCTGGACATTCACACCCAACTCACACAATCTTTTCTGAGCCATGTACACTGTGTTGTGTATATCACTGCCCTTAACCACTCACTGCTTCTCTGTTTTAGAGGAAAGGTTACCGTACTGAAAAATAATGTTCTATATAACTGCAGGGCACTCACCAACTTCCATAAATTTAACATCAAATCTATATTTTTTAATCTAATCTGTTCTATATATTCCAATTGCCAAATGATCCAAAAACACCCTTTATAAATCCCCCCCAAAACAAACAAACAAAATCCCCCCTGCCCAGGATCTATTCAAGGATCAAGTTACACTTTTGTCCTGTGCAAAGGCCAATTTTTGCATCAGTTTATACAAAGGCAGCCCAGGTAGCTAAGGACTCTTACTTAAGGAAACAAACGTTCATCTGAGTCTTACTTCAGGAAGGCTGGGCATGGTGGCGCAACCTGTAATAGCACTGGGAGGCTGAGGCAGGAGGTTAGTTTGGAGCTGGAGACCAGCCTGGACTACAAAGTGAGCTCAAGGCCAGCCTGAATTGCATAGCGAGACCCTGTCTCAAAAAGACGAGAAAAAAAAAAAAAAGAAGAAGAAGGAGAAAGAAAAAGAAAAAAGAAAGAAAGCCTCTGGGGACCGGCAGCAACTGTGGCAGAGCCCTGGCGTGCTCCAGGCCCTGGGTGCCACCCCCAGCAGTGAAGGGCCAGGAGAACTTTCCGGAGAAAGTTCCCAGAAGCACAGCCAGTTACCAAGCAAGGTCCAGGAGTGTGTACCTGGATTGCTTCTTGCTATCTATTTTTTGGGTATATAGATATTAAATAGGTAATCCTTATATCTACTTAATACAAATATTTGTAAAACATATGCAAGACACAAAGGATCACGATTCAATGAATACAGTACTTGTTACCCTGCATGTGTGGGGGGGGCGCTGGGCACAAAGCCAGGGCCTCGTGCCGCCCTCTCCCCCCGCCCCCCATCGTTGCTTTGGGCAGCAGAATGTTAGCTGTTCCCCCGGGTGTGGCTGCTCCCAATCTTGTCACCCTCATCACCTGCCCTCTGCGCTGGGAAGCCAACATTACATGTTATGTTTGTCTTTTCCTTTATCACTTTGACTCAAAAGCCTGTACCACTAACACATCTCTGCCACGCGCTTCTCTGCACCTTGCTTTGCCCACTTAGTATTACGCGCTTGCAGCTCTCCTGCACCTGTCCTCATAGTTCCTCTTCTTCCTTCGTTCTGGATCCCAGTCCTTGGTCAGTTATGCGTTTTGTTGCCTTTTTATTTTATTTTGTAGTGAATAGAAATTCTTAACTCTTAAGGTTTAATTTAGCTTTTTAAAAATGGTGGGTACTCCTTTCTTGTTAAAAAAACAATCCTTTTTTCCCCTGAGATTATTAAAGTATTCTTCTATGCTTGCTTATTTTCCAAAATAGTTTTGACCTTCACATTTACATTTTTCAGTCACTCTGGAATTGATTCTTATAAGTATCGCATGAAGTAGGGGTGCTGTTGTATCTTATTTATTTACTGTGCTGGGGATGGAACCCAGGGCCTCATACATGCTAGGCAAGCGCTGGACCACTGAGAAAAACCCCCAGGCCTGTGATCTGATTTTTTCCTCTGTGGATAACCCAGCCTTGTAGATAAGTGCTTATCTCCACGTATGATCAAGGGTGAGATTCCAGCCGTCATTCACCCCTTTTTGGCCAGTACCTTTGTGGCTGTGAACCACCTCTACAGCTATTCATGGTTGTAATCCTGCAGGGCTCAGCATGATGCATGTCACCCACCTCCGTACTGATTGTCCCCAGGGTCTAAAGGCCAACATGATGCGTCTTTACCAACTGATGACAGAACCACAGTTTTCCCGCTGCTCCAAACCTGCCAAATATAAGAAGCTGCTGTTTGCACTCTGTTTCTTCCACTCTGTATTATTGGAACGCAAAAAGTTCCTGCAGCTTGGCTGGAACATTATCTATGGCTTCAATGACTCTGACTTTGAGGTTTGTGCTAACCAGGGGCCCTCCATCCCAGCCCTTTCGCCCTACATGTCCTGCCCCAGGGCTCCCCTATGGGAATACCTGTTGATGGCACTCCCCTGTGAAAAGTGCCACTGGCAGAATTCCTCCTGCAATGCTGGGGCTGGGTGTGGGTGGGGACGCACACAGGTGTCTGAGAACCTGCTGAGCCTCTATCTGGATGAGTACGAAGAGACAGCCTGGGATGCACTCAAGTACCTCATTGCTGGCATCAACTACGGCGGACACGTCACTGATGACTGGGACAGGCGCCTGCTCACCACCTACATCAATGACTATTTCTGTGACCAGGCTCTATCAACTCCTTGCTACCGGTGAGTAGGAGGTGGCACAGAGCAGAGCATTAGAGGACACAAACAAAGCACGTGTTAGGACAGGGACAGGGGAAGTGTTTGGGGAGAGAATATGAGGGCGGGAGAAGACAGAGGTGGTGGAGTTGGGAGGGAAAGCAAGAGACAGGTCACCCTAAACAGAACATACATAGGGACTGGGGTGTTGCCCTGGAATTGAAGCCTGAGTCCCCACCACGCGGGTGACAGTTACACTGTGCTTCCCAGGTTGTCAGCACTGGAGACCTACTTCATCCCCAAGGATGGGAGCCTGGCCTCTTACAAGGAATACATCAGCTTGTTGCCTGGCATGGACCGCCCTGAGGCCTTTGGCCAGCACCCCAATGCCGACGTGGCCTCCCAGATAACTGAGGCACGGACTCTGTTTGAGACCCTGCTTTCCCTGCAGCCTCAGATCACGCCTACCAGTGCTGGCGGCCAGAGCCGGGAGGAGAAGGTGAGAATGTACCACTGCAGGGGCGGGAAGTGTTGAGGAAGAGAGGGCTGCACTCAGCCTCCGCTCCCTCAGGTTCTTGAGCTGGCCGTGGATGTGAAGCAGAAGATCCCCGAGATGATTGACTATGAGGGGACCCGAAAACTGCTGGCTCTCGATCCCTCGCCTCTCAATGTGGTCCTTCTGCAGGAGATCCAGAGATACAACAAGCTGATGGAGACCATCCTGTAAGATAGAGAGGGGCTCTGCAGAAGGTGGGGGGGGCAGTGGAAAGGCCTCCCCCGGCCGTGATGGCTCTCCCAGCGCTGTGCCATCGCCAGTGCTCTGTCCACTTCATCCTGCTCAGGTTGTCGTTGACAGACCTTGAGAAGGGCATCCAGGGCCTCATTGTCATGTCGACCAGCCTGGAAGAGATTTTCAACTGCATCTTTGATGCCCACGTTCCTCCACTCTGGGGAAAGGTGAGACGATGCCACTGTGAAGCCTCAGAGCTGACCGGGAGCTCTCCTCTTGCTACAACCCCCTCCCCTCTCGGCTCTGGGGGCATTGAGCAAACCGCAGATGGTCTGGGCTTCGCAGCCGCACAAGTTCAAGGTTGAAATCTGTCTCTGCCATTCACTGACTGGCTGTATAACTTCGTAGCTTATCGACTTATTCAGGGCAAGTAATAACCTCCCCAAGGATGTTTTGAAGATTTTCAATATTAGACATAATATTCAATAAGTGCCTCATTAATGGTACTCTGGGGAATGTTACAGGCTGAACATCTGAAAATGTGAAATGCTCCAAATCTTATACTTTAAGTGCCAACATGATACTCAAAAAGTTTCAGTTTTTGGCCAAGCATACTAGCACATACCTGTAATCCAAGCTACTTGGGAGTTGGAAACAGGAGATTCATGACCTTAATGAAGGCCAGCTTGTGCAGTATAATAAGATCTCATCTTTTTTTTTTTTTGAGACAGGGTATGTAGTTCAGGCCTGCCTTGAACTTACTATGTAGCTCAGGTTGGCCTCAAACTCATGGCAATCCTCCTACTTCAGTCTCCCACTGCTGGGATTATAGGCATGCACCACTTCACTTGGCTCTAACAAGAACTCATCTTCAAAAGAAAAAGGTTTGGGGGTAGGATACTCAACTGGTAGTCTACCCAAATATTTCAAAATCAGAAAAACTGTGATATCTGAAACACTTCCGGCCTCAAGCATTTTGAATAAAGGATGCTCAATCTTTACTGATGCTATTGTTATTAATAAATAGTGGCCATTTTATGCCTGTGTCCTGGAAGCTGGCTTTTGGAGAGGTTTGCCCACTCACAGCTGAAGAGCAGGGACTGTAATATGTAATCTGCTAGTAGCTGCTGTTGGTCTGCAAAATAAGGCTCTGACTGCACGGTGTGGTGAGTGAACATGCACACTGCCCCTTCTCCCAGGCATATCCCTCACAAAAGCCACTGGCTTCATGGACCCGGGACCTGGCCATGCGTGTGGAGCAGTTTGAGCTGTGGGCCAGTCGTGCCCGGCCTCCTGTGCTTTTCTGGATGTCTGGCTTTATCTTTCCCACGGGCTTCCTCACGGCAGTACTGCAGTCTTCGGCTCGCCAAAACAATGTGAGCGATGTGCACCCGGGAGGGGCTGGGGCTCCAAGAACGCCCACTGGCTCTTATCCCTCATTTTCACCTTCAAACCCAGATTTCGGTGGACAGCCTCGCCTGGGAGTTCATCGTTTCCACTGTGGATGACAGCAACCTAGTGTACCCACCAAAGGCAGGAATGGCATGAACCTGGGCATCTGGGCAAAAGAGGATCTGGTGGGAGAGAGTGGTGGGGACGAGATGGAACATGGTGGGAAGAGAAGAGGGAATACGAGTTAGATCAGGGGTGGCAGCAATTTAGGGTCTAGGCTTCCCCTAAGCCTGTCCCCCTCTCCCCCCAGGATGGTGTTTGGGTTCGGGGCCTGTACCTGGAGGGTGCTGGCTGGGACCGGAAGAACTCGTGCCTGGTGGAGGCAGAGCCCATGCAGCTGGTCTGTCTCATGCCCACCATCCACTTCCGTCCTGCAGAGAGCCGCAAGAAGAGTGCCAAGGGTGGGGCAGCTCCCCGCCAGTCCCCCCAGACCTGCCTGCCCCGCCCCTTGTGTGGATTTTTTCCTTTCTTTTTCTTGAGGCAGAGTCTCACTGTGTAGTATAGGCTGGCTTTTGAACTCAATATGTAGCTCAGGCTGGCCTCAAACTCCTGGTGATCCTCCTGCCTCACCCTCCGAAGTGTTGGGATTATAGACATGTGTCAGCATGCCTGGCTTGTTTTTGTTTTTGACACAGGGTCTTGCTAGGTAGCTCAGGCTGGCCTCAAACTCACTATGTAGCCCAGGCTGGCCTCAGACTCTCAGCAGTCCTCCTGCTTTACTCTCCCAAGTGCTGGGACCACAGGCATACACTGCCACGCCCCGCCTCTTCCTTGGATTCTAACCCGTTCTCTGCGCTAGTCCTCACCTGCTCCTGCCCAGCTCTCCAAGAGGCCACAGGGGTCTGATTTTTTCCTCTCCTTCCCTCCAGGCATGTACTCTTGTCCCTGCTATTACTGCCCCAGCCGGGCAGGCAGCGCGGACCGGGCCTCCTTTGTCATTGGCATTGACCTCCGGCCTGGGGCCATGACATCTGATCACTGGGTCAAGAGGGGCACCGCGCTCCTTATGAGCCTGGACAGCTGAGGGAGTCTCTTCTTCTTCCTTGCTTGAGAATCAAGGACTCTAGGAACTAAGACTGATAACGCATCTTGGACTGAGGCTGGATCTCATTTAGGCTTTCACCTTGGCTGACCTGGAGATCCCAGTGGTCTAGGCAAAATGTTGGAAGAGTTGTATTAGGGCTCAGGGCAGTAAAACTCCTGTGACCACAAGCCCTGAGTCTCTCGGTGGAATGGTGGTGATTTAGGGGGGCAAGAAGCCCGGCATACACATAAGACAGGAACTACTGGTGAGCAGCTACCGCAAGTGGAACAGAGAGAAGTGGGGCAGCCCTGAGCGGAGAGGAGGCGTGGCCCTGCACCAGTGGGCAGGGCGGCGGGCCTATGGAAGGTGTGGCTGAATCTCCGGGCAGGATTTGCGCGGGTGGGGCGGGGCTTGCTTCGGAAGGGCGCGGGATCTGAATGGAAAAGGGATGTGTTAGGCGGGGATCAGAGGCGGACCCCATGCGCTGCAACCCGAACCTCGCCTCCGCCCCCGGCCTCCCACTTGGCCGCGGTGCAGGGAGAGCGCGGCGGGCGGAGCCGGAGAAAGGGCCTCGGCGCGAGGAGGGGTGGGGCCACGCGGAGGGGCGGGGCTGGGAGAGCTGGGGGTGAGGGTGTTTGTGTTGGAAAATCCAACTGCGCCACTGGGCGGAGCGGCCCCCCCAGAACCCGCCAGGGAGATGGGGGGGCCGCTCGACCCCCGGGAGACTTGGGGGAGCCTGGACACCTGGGACCCTCCCACAACCAGGTAACGGGGACCGCTTAGGGCGTCCAGAAAGAGGGACACCATCTCCGTAAGGGGGGCGGGACGTCAGAGTCGCTGTAGGGGTAGAGCTGGGGAAGGGGGTCTGGGTCTCGGGGAGGCACTGGGAAGAAGGCTGGTGCGCAGGACATCCGGGTCTCCGAGAAGAGGCGGGGCGGGGTGAGGAAGAACTTGAGGCGGAGGTCTTGGCTCCAGATGTCAAGAAGGGCCTGAAAGGAGTCCCAGTCCCCCTTGGGCTGGCGTTCCCTTCCCGTCCTTAGGGCGGGGCGGTCCTGACTGAAGGGCGAGACTAAACGGCAGAGTTGGCAGACATGGCAGAGCGATGGCCTGTCGAGGTCACGTGTGGTTAGAGAGGGGTGTACCACTGACTCCCCAGTTCTTCCCACAGGTGAGGGGTGTAGTCTTTGCGCACACCTTCACACCGGGAGCCCAGGGCGCCCCGCCAGCGGACCCCGATCCCACCGCACCCTGCTTCACTAGGCCTCTCCCAGCCTGCCCGCTCCCTAGTTCTGCCCCTACCCTGTGATCGCTAGTTTTGTAGCCCTCGCCAGGCTCGGGCTCTTCTCCGTGGTGAACCTTCCCAGTGCAGCCACGAGATGGCGAGGCCGAGGCGCACAGCCCGATCTCGGAGGCGTGCGGGTCGGGTGGAGGTTGTGGGTGACAGCAGCTGAAGCCCCTGGCCTGGGCCCGAGGGAAAGGGGTGCCGAGGGCCCTCCTTTGATTTCCTGTCATCTGGGCCCCCTCGCAGGAAACTGTGGGCTGGAGGTGAAGGGAGGAGGGGAGACTCAGTTTCCGCGGCTTCTAGTTGGGGAGAGCGCTGGTTACTAAGCAACGCAGATTCGCTTTCTGTCTACTGGAGCTTGTGGCTGTCCCGGCATGGGGACGATGGAGAAGGTAGAGCGCAGGATGGCTTGTCCCCGGGCACAGAGAACCTTGGGAGGAAGGAGGGAAGGCAGCGAACTCAGGCACAAGAGAAATGGATTCGGAGCCGTTGTGGACTGAGGCGGGACCCAGCCGGGGCGCTCAAGTCTAGTCCCTCTCCCCGCTTGCTGGCCCTGTTGCCAGAGTAACTGGCGAACAAGACTTGGGAGCCAGATTCCCGAACTCTTCTTCTGTCCAATCTGATGAAGCGGATGCCGCTGACGCTAGGACCCTAGTAGCCAATGGGAAGCGGATATTATAGAGCGACAGGAAGAGCGAGAGGGGAGGAGGTGGAGGGAGGAGGGAGCTGCCTGGGACCCGCACGTGCGCTCCCACACCCTCGCGCCCACCCCACTTCGCCGCCCGCGCCCGCGCACCCCCTTGCGCCTGCGCGGCAAGTAGGGCTCCCCTTCCCCAGTCATGAGCCTGTATTTGCAAACTAGTCCGAGGCAGGGCTCCCTCCCTGCGAGCCTTACGTTAGAGTCGGTCTGCGCTCTTTCAGGACGCCTGGCCTGTAAATGGCCAGCCTGGCACGGGAGGGCCGGCTACCTGTTCCACCCCGCCCTCCCCCAGCTGGCGCCCCGTACTCCCAGGTGGCCTGGGCGGGGCTGTGGCTTCCGGCCCCATCTGCTTAGCTGCTGGCCTTCCCGGGCCCCGGCTTTGGTTGCTTCCCCGCGGGAAGAGTGGGTACCAGCGCCTTTTCCCGAGGCTTCGCCCGCCTGGGCCCTGCAGCTGTTGAGGGGGGACGCTGAGGGAAAGCCCCGGACGGCCCGGTGACTTGTACTGGGCCGTCACGCCAACTCTTCGCTTGAAATCCTACTCTTTGATGTACACTAAAGCCCTTCCCATCCCTAACGTTTCCTCCGCAGTCGCCCTGGAGTTCTTTGCACCTCCCTTGGCTCCTTTCGGGCTGTCTGTCCTCGTCTCCACTCGCCCTTCTCCGCTTCTCAGGGTTATATAACTCTTCCTCCGGCGTGTCCTGATTTCAACTCCACAGACTCCGCCCTGAAACAGCGCGGGAGGGGCGGGAGTGCTAGGGACCCGGAGAGATTCCGACTGGCGGCCAGCGGGGGCACCAGGGATCTCCGTGATAGGATACAGTGCCCCGCAGGACCCGGAACCCTGTGCCCTAACTCTCGCCCCACCAGAGATCTCGTACTTGATAGAGAAGGCACCGCGTCTCTGAGGGGCGTGTCCAGACTCCAGTCAGCAATACAGGTTGGAAGGTCAGGGCTGGAGGCGGAGAGGAGGAGGCCAGCCGGGGGCCCAAGTCCCATGGACCGGACCAAGAGATAATGACAGGACCCTTGGGTTCCCTCCGTCTCCTTTTTAGGTTCCCAGAATCCCTAAAGCTATTTCCCGGGGAGCTCAGCTAGCGGGCCCTTCCGTCCCCACCGGGGTCAAAGGTCTGTGTTAGAGGTGGCCTAGGATGATGTCACCAGTGCACGTGCCCCGGGATGGTTGCCAGGCAATGAGGCCTCCTCTGCTTTCCATTCCCTCCCACCTCTAACCCGAGTCCAGTTCCAGTCCCGTGCCATCTCTTCCTCCTCTCCCTTCCTTTGGCCTTAGCATCCTGCAGGTGGGAAACCCTGGCCTGGATTTCTGTGAGGGGGAGGGGTACGGGTGTGGTGTCGCTGAAAGACTGTCCCTGTGCAGGGCTGGGAGAACCCTGCTCTAGAGTGTCACAGAAGATCTTCCTCTCCAAGGCCTCTTTACCCTTGAAAGAGCCTCCTACAAGTCTTTTTACTTTTTCACCTGCTGCACCGCCTGGACCTTCCTCTCCCCATCTAGTTGGAAGTGGGAATAGTTGCAAGACAGCTGCCCCCGAGAGAGTTGTCTGCTGGGAAACACACCGGCCCATCCCTGACCTCCCCTTAAACCGCCCACTCCGGTCCCCGAACTAAGAAAAATGGCGAAGAAACAATACTGCATTAGTTTGAAAAGTCTGGGTCTTCATTCTGTGTAGGCGGATCAGTTTGTGGCATCCCATTTCAGGGAGAAGGGTTTAATTGATAGTTATAACTACCCTTCTTATTAAGCCTATTAAGGAGTTGGTGATGGTGTTAGAAAAGATAGTTGTCTGCTTTTCTGTGCCTTAGAGTTTGGGATTTCAAGTCAGACCCGGATTCTAATGTCAGTTCTATTACTTAGTGACTTTTGGGGTTTAGAAAGGTCACAATCTCTCATAGCATCATATTCTTAATTTAGGAAATTTAAATATCAATGCCAACTTCCAAGGTAGATAGGGAAAAAAGATAATTTATGCAAAGCACTTAGTACAGTGCATGGCACAGAATGAACATTGAACAGATGCTTGCTGTGAGATGTTTCTCATTTTTCTTATAGTTGGTGGGCCTGCTCCAAACTAGCTATGACCTTAAGAGTTGATTAGGGAGGAGCAGACTGTTCGTGTTAATTGGGGTGGGGAGTGTGCTAGGGGTTAGCTTGACTGCTCTGTGCACTTTATTGGATAAAGGCTTTAGTCAGATTTGTATTGCTTTCTTTAGGATCATTTTTCCTCTCTTCCAGAAGACTATTCCTTTGACGGTGAAAAAATAATTGTGTCGTGGTTTCTGATTTTGAAGCAAGACCCCAGTCCACTCCCATGTCATTCTCTAGACCCTTCCGTTTCGCAAAGGGACTCCACAGTTTCCCTAGTTGGAACAGGGCTAGGCTGAGGGGTGTGTAAAAGGTTGGGGTGGGTGGGTGG
>PVLD010027852.1:0-20175 GCA_004027595.1 Dinomys branickii
CTCAATTACTCTGATACGATCTCACAACCTTTTTAAAAGCAAGACCCAGGCAGGCATGGTGGCACACGCCTGTAATCCCAGCACTCAGGAGGCTGAGGCAGGAGTATCGTTGCAAATTCAAGACCAGCCTGGACTACAAAGTGAGCTCAAGGCCAGCCTAAACTGCACAGCGAGACCCTGTCTCAAAAAGACAAAAAAGTAAAATAAAATAAAATAAAATAAAAGCAAGAACCAAAAGTTCCAAAGCATTTCCAAGTAATGTAAGTGCCTTCTAAGACAAATCTCAGGATTATTTTATAGGAACATAAAAATATCTAGTACCTGAAAATAATGGAATTAAAAAATTACTACTAAGTCATGCTGAAATCCAGAAAAATATGATTTATTAACAGGGATGAAATCAATCAAAGAGGGACATAAATTAAACACAAATAATAGAATTATTAACGATATTAACACACTATAACTCTCCCATACATTCAAGATACTGGAAAAAATTCATAACTCACTGGGAAACCTCAAAAATATAAAAAGTCCCAAGTGAAGTTACATCAAAAAGACTTGTATCCAGAACACAGTGAGAACTCTCACATCTCAGTAACATGGCTGGAAATGGAGCTCAGCAGTACTATACTTGCCTAGCATGTGTGAGGCTCTGGGTTGAAACCCCAGCCTGGTGCAAAAAAATTAAAAATTTTTCTGTTTTAAATTTGAACAGACAGTTCACCAAAGACACAGGGGTGGCAAGTATATGCTTGAAAAAAATACTCAGCACCACTAGTCATTATGGAAATGTAAAGTAAAAGCATAATGAAACGCTTCAACACAAGAATGGCTGTGATTTTAGAATTAATATACTAAAAGGCGGTGAAGACATAGAGTGATCATTTTCATCTACAGCCAATGGAATGTGTTCTGGGTGCTGGGTATTGAACCTAGAGCCTCGCACATGCTGAGCAAACACTATACCACTAGGCCATACCTCCAGCCCCAGCTAATGAGTGTAAAATGGTATGTCTGCTTTGGAGGATAGTTGGCAGTGCTTTAAAATGCTAAAGATACAACATATCTGAAATGACCCAGCCACTTCTTTCTGAGGTATGTGCTCATGAAAAATAAAAGCACATGTTCACATAATGACTTGTATTCTGCCTTGCATGGTGGCACACAACTGTAATCCCAGCACTTGGGAGACTGAGGTAGGAAGACCATTGTGAGTTTGAGACCAGCCTGGGCTACAAAGTGAGCTCAAGGCCAGCCTGACCTGCATAGTGAGACCCTGTCTCAAAAAGACAAAAACACATAAATAAAATAAAAGACTTGTATACCTATATTCAGAGCAGCTTTACTTGTACAATAGCCAAAGTGAAAATAATCCCAGTCTCAATTGGTGACTGGATAAACAATGCGCTATTCAATGTAATTTCACATGACAATAAACTAATGACATATATATATATATATAAAACACAACTGAATGACCAAGTAATTATCCCAAACAAAGAATTCAAACCAAATACAGAATATAGACCATGTAACTCCATTCACATAAAATTCTAGAAAATGCTAACTAATCTAGAATGGCAAAAAGACATTCACCAATTGCCTACAGACAACACAGCGATGGATTTATGATGTGCCAAGAAGAAACTTTTGGCAGTGATAGAAAAGTCACTGCAGCATCTTAACTGGGGTCATGGGTCCATGATATATATATATACATCAAAAATCATCCAACAGACGCCCTAGTCAGGTATACTGGCTATAGGCACATGCCTATAATCTCAGCTACTTCAGAGAGTAAAAAGGCAGGATTGTAAGTTCAAGGCCCACTGGAAAAAACAAAGCAAGATCCTGTTCAAAATTTTTAAAATGGGACCAGGGATTTATCTCAATGGGACAGCACCTGCCTGGCAAGCATGAAGTCCTGAATTCGATTCCCCGTACCCCCAAAACAATTGTTTTAGAAAAGACTGAAGACACAGTTCAGTGGCATGGCACTGGCCCAGCATGCATGAGACCCTAGGTTCAATCCTCAGCACCAAAAGAAAGGACCCTAAACACATGGACCTCAATAAACCATGCAAATAATTTACAATAAAGTCTATTGTTTTAAGCTGTCAAAATCTATGTAAAAATAAGTACAGAAGTGGAAATATTTCTATTATAAAGAAGAAAATACATCGCTTCTGCCTTTAAAAAGATTAAAAATCACACCTCCACTTCACTGGGTGTTCACAAGGAGCAAAAAATATCAATAGCATTCAAAGATTTACCACTTGGTGGCGCTGAACTGTTTGCACAAACTCATGTCAACACATTATGCAAGTATGTGCCAGACACCACACTGAATAAAAAGATAAACAAGATAAAATACCTTGCCTGAATGTTCCTGGCTATGTTATTAAAGAGGTAATATCTTTACACAAGATGACAGGGGAGTAAAGGTACAGAAAGGGCAGAGAAGTTTTCTACTGGGGATAAAATTTATCTCATGCTCTCTGAGTCTGCCTTAATCTTACATATTTACAAAGATGCCTAAGCAATTAAGTACATTTATAAAGCTTTCAATGATGGTTCACAGGGAACAGTAAGAACTGCAGTTTTTCTTCCCTTTCGCAAAATAACTATGGCAAACATAACGTTAAAAGAGTAATGGGGGCCACGGAAAATGTTTTAGAATTAATACGGGCCTGTAATTTAGGAGAAGTTAGAATTAAGAAGCAAAAATGCAGCAAGAAAATAGATAACTTTCTGGATTCCAAACTGCACTTCTGCACCATCCAATTCAAGACACAACTCTTCTAACAAAAAAAGCTGAAAAAAGGCTAAGGAAGTTGCACAATATAATAGCACATAGTTTTTTATTGTTTCTGTACTTAAGTAGGACTGATTCTTCATTAGTATTATGACTGTTTGACTGTTACAATATTTATTTCAAAAGCTAAATGTAAGTAAAAACATTCAAACCAATTTTTTTAAAACTTACCAGTAGCCTTAAGATAAAATTCTTGCCTTCAATCTCTCCAAATGTGGAAATCCAAAACCTCCTACATATACACAATGTATGTTCTTAAACTTTAGCAACTATGTGAATTTTGGAAGTTAACCTAATCACCAAAAAAGGTTAAAAATTTAACTTCTTTAAAAACCACTTGGCATATACAGTGGGTAATAATTCAAGCTTTTGCTTAAAGTATCAAGAAATGCCAGAATGACCCCAAATAGTCTAATATGCTGCACACCCAAATATCTAAGCACTTACTTCGGAGGTCTACTTCAATAACCAGAGAAATCTTAAACCCAGACATGTTTTCTGCTAAACTGACTCTTTCTGCTATTCTGAACTCTATCAGAGACACTCCAGCTACTAAGTTTTGCCTCTCATCGACTGTATCAGTGAGGGCAAGCCCACATGACCACTGTGTAACACCCACCTCATCACATCGTATCCGAGGTTAAACTTCTGATCCACCTTTTTACACTACATGACTTACACTTCCGCTGCTCCCCAACACCACCTTCCTGACGTGGGCCACTCCGAAGCTGCTCCCTAAAGGGGTTTTCTTGTTTATTCAGTTGGTTGGTCTTCATTTTGTTTGCTCGGCTTCTGCGTTTTTGTTTCAGGGAATTTTCTTCCGGTAGCAGTGAGACTGCACCCAACCTCTGTGCACTGATTTGCATCCCCAGCGGATCCACCTATGTAAGACAGGGTCTCCCTGAGTTGCCCAGGCTGCGCTTGAACTTGCCATATCCCTGCACAGCCTCCACAGTACACCACCTTGCCCAGCCACTTGGGCCTTTTTGGTTTTTTTTTGTTTTTTTTCCGGTACCGGGGATCGAACTCAGGACCTTGCGCTTGCCAGGCAAGCGCTTATGCCACTGAGCTATACCCCCAGCCCCTACTTGGGCCTTTTTCTTTGCGAATTCTGTTCCTTCTACCTGGAATCCCTTTTACCTCTCCTCTCTACAAGTAACTTCTACTAAAATCCTTCAAAAGAGCACAAGCCTATCCAAGCTGTTCTAGCCACCCATCATTACAACTAATCTGATTTAGAATTTTCTTTACTTATACATTCAGCACATTTACTGAACATCAATACAATACTGGGAACAACAGTTTATTAGTGGGAAAAACGCAGACATGGGAAAGTATCTGAGTAAACTAATGGTCTCAGTACAGTGTGACAGAGATATGCAGAAGAACTGGAATAAGAAAACATTTGCAATTATTTCCTCAATATATGGAGTGCCAGGCACCACAGAGGCTATTACATGCAAGAAACAAGCATCAGTCACTGGGACTGAGGGTACAGCTCAACAGAGGGCTTGCCTAGCATGCACAGGGGCTTGGATTTGAGTTTGACTCCATTTATAAAAAAGATTCCGTCACTGCCTTCATAGCGGTAAGGGCCTGAGAATTAGGACAAGAAAACAGACAATTAGAACTTATAAAAGTACCAAGAGGCTGCAGCAGGACCTCGTACCTATCTTCTCTGGACTCTGAAGAGTCGCGCCGAGGAAGAATGAGGAAGACACAGCTAGAATGACGTGCAAGCTGAGACCTGAGAATGACAATTTTAACTAAAGAGGGTCTAAAGAGAAAGCGGCTCTGTGCACAGCTAAAATCCAAACACCAGAGAGCAAAGTCTGAACAGTGGAGACACAAACAGACTAGCTCAAATCACAAAGGGTTTTACTAGCCAAGCTAAAGAATTTAGCAATTTGGAATTTATCCTGAAGATAAAGAAAAGCCAGAAGAGTTTTGGCGGGGCAAGGGCACAGAGGTACACGTGCCTCTCTTAGCCCAACGTGCTGGCTGCAGGGCCAAGCATGAACAGCTGCAATAATCCAGTGGGAACGACTCCCGATGACTTAAACTAAGACAATGACGCCGGGGGTGAGGGAAGGCAGATGGCTTAGAAAGACATTTATAAGGGCACAACGACAGGACGTTGACTGATTTGATATGGGAAATGGAGAGAAATCAAGGATAAAACTGGGTAGATGTGAGATTATTTAGTAAGACCAGATATGGAAGAAAAAAATTAATGAGTTGTACGTGGAACATGTTAATCATTAGTAATGGCTGTGGAACAAATAAAAAGTAGCACATAGATAGGTGCAAGATAACATGTCATGGAATTCAGAGTGAAGAATGAGCCTCTGAAATATAAAGTGCGGTACAATTCTCAGTTAAGGGCGAGCATATTGCTTCTTAAGAACATTGATGTGCTGAACAATGTCAGGCAGGAGACAGTAATAATTTAGCAGTCTGAGATACAAAAATGGCTGCATGAATGACTTCTCTTCTACTAAAACCTACATATACATTACAGCACAAGAAAGCACGCAAAGATTTTCCTCCTCCACGAAGTGCAAGTAAGAATGTTGGATTACAGTCTAAACAACTATGCACCATCAAAACTAAGATTTAAAAAGACATACATATTATATCATGGATAACTACCATGTTACTAGATTTAGTACAGGGAAAGAAAAGCTCTCCAGGAAATCTCTTGATATTAAGAATATTCTTGCTGGGCATGGTGGCGCACACCTGTAAACCCAGCACTTGAGAGGCTGACGCAGGAGAATTGCCGTGAGCTTGAGGCCAACCTGGGCTACATAGTTCAAACCCACACTGGACTACATAGCAAGACCCTGTCTCAAAAAACCAAAGTATTCTCCATCTTTCTAAAGCACAGGACTGTAAGTGTATCCAAAAGGCACTAGGTGGTGCCAATCTTAAGCAACAAAATAAATTCTTATTAAATATCTCAAAGCCAGGCTGCGGATATAGCGGCACAGCATCTGCCTGGCAAGTGCAAGGTCCTGAGTTCAATTCCCGGTACCAAAAGCAAAAAGAAAACTGAAAATCTCAAAGTAAATTCTGATTAAGAAGAAAACAGTTTCCAAATATTCCAAGCGACTTTCAGTAGCACACTTACAGAAAGAACTAGTAAATGAAAACGAAGCTCTTACAGTTCTGCATCAGAAGAGCTACTGGTGGGCCCGCCTGTCTCACTAATCCCCTCTCATTCTCTCCTCCTTGCTCTTTTCTCATCTCTAAATACTTACTATATGCCAGGCTCTGAACCAAGTGATCTGACCACATGACAATCAGCCAATCTACAAGTCATCAAAACTCAAGCATCCATTAAAAATACTACCCACCTGAAGGATCTGAAATTCATACTGCATTTCTCATTCAAACGAGGTAAGAGCATGACAGTGTTTTTCTAAGAATAGTATATAAACTTCACGAACAAGAGTCATGTATCTCCAATGCCTACCACAGTCTGAAACAACCAGGTGACTAATAAGTATTTACAGAATGAATGAAAATAGTTGTAATCATCTGGGACACTAGAATAATGGTAAACATTATTTCAGGTTATCTCTTTTCCCCTCTCCTACTGAAAGGTAATTCAACTAATTCTGTGAATTCAACTCTGCAGCTGTTAGAAGCAGGATGGCAGGGCCCCTAATTCTTTTCTCAGTATTCAGAATATTCACTATGGACTGTTCAAATATATGCGTTGACACTTATAAACCAACATAAATTAGCTGAACTCTAAGAACTAATCAGGATTATTAATCAAACTCAAGCCAGCTTTCAAAAGCTCAATGAAGAAAATTTTTTAATGCCTAACATATTTCTAACTCTCATTTTGCTTCCTTTTTCTAATTTATTTTAAATAACTATGTTGCTTTTATATATATATATATATATATATATATATATATATATATGAGCAGGGTCATATATATAATATATATGAGCAGCCTCAATTCTTAGCAGAAACTGACAGCATAAACAAGCATTCAACTATTTCCAAATGAATAGTAACCTTACAATCAAGACAGATTGAAAGATCCACCTTAACAGTAGTAATAAAAAATAACAACAGCTAGTACTAATATTAATAAGTGAAGTTAGTTTCTAAAACCTATTTGGCTCCAGCATTCAAGCTATTAACTACTACTCTTCACTGCTTGTCTGCATGAGAAATAAGCTTTCTCCATCATTTCCTGACCCTCAAAGCAAGGAAATTAGAGTTGTAAGAAAAGTTACATCCTAGATGGCAACAATGAGATTCTAATTCTGCACAAGTGTAGCCTAGCATCTGTGGGGCTTTGTTCTGCTTGGGTTTTTAAGTTTCTGGTTTCGGTTCTGATGTAAGTACCACAAGTGAACGCTGTGAGCCTTGATTAACGCCCCCCCCCCAACTTGACAGTCTCAGCTGAATTTTGGAGGGGTCGAGACACACACACACTTTCTTTCACAAGGCCTTGCCCAAAGAAACAAGACTGGAAACAAAGTGTAAACTTTGGAGTATTATTCCAGCGCTCACGGCAACAAAGTAAAGACTGTTTTTTTCTCTGTTTTAAAGCAAAAGCCAATCAGACTTTTGCACTAAAAACAACTCGGTAATGGTAGAGAAGGCAGTGTGGGCAGAGATTATGGCTAAGAGACGATCAGCTGGAAACTCAAAGACACCAGGCATAGACTAAAACCTCCATAGCATACTGAAAATAAAGATACAACAAATTCAACACAACTCTCAGAGGTAAACTGTTCGGACTTGGTGGGAGATTAGACTTTTATTACAGAAATAACATGCAACCAGAGGAACAAAACCACTGAGCCAGAAATGAACTTCCTGCGGGAGGGCGCACTGCGCTTTCCTAGTTGTGCCAGCACTATTTGGGAAAAGAGCAGCTCAAAGCAGGGAAAGACAATTTCAGTGGAGGGATGAGAACGGGTGTCAATTTGCAAGGAATAGGAGACGGGGAAGCACAGTCAGGAAATGCAAGGTCAACGTCAAGAAAGCAGGCTATGAAAGGCAATGGCTCCAAGGAAAGGGTGAAAAAAGGCCTGTGCAGTATTTCACAACTCTACTTTTCAACAGTTTGGTTTTTGGTTTTTGAACATCAACCAAAACTGAAAAGGGTAAGAGTTGCTTAAATGGAAAGGTGGCGTTCTTGGAAAGTGCTAGACTGGATCAGCCCAAATGGAAAAAAATAAAACAGGATTTGTCTAGTATGCAGTGAGTCAAGCAGATTGGAGCCATCTTGAATATAAAAATGAAATTGGAGTCTTTGGAAACAGGAAGGAGAACAAGAGTTGGAGGGAGCGGGAAGGGGTTGGTGGGGAAGAGGACAAAAAAGTGTCACGCACACCGAACTCCCCATTACAAACGTCATCGTAGGTACTCCAGATAGGTACTAACAACTTTTCGAAGAGTTTGAATTTTAAAGGCAAAAACTGACAAGAGCTTGAATAACCCAAAAGGAAAAAAAAAAAAGATGTCCAATCAATCATTTAAAAGAGCCAACATATGGAAATAACCTTTTAAAGGTGTTTTTTTTTTAGTTTCAGGTACTACATTTAAATACAAGAAGTAAGGGTGGGTACCATTCCCTTTCTGCAGGTAACGAATACGAAAAACAAGTCAGTCACAACTGCCCGATTTACCCAGGTCACACCTCGATCAACAGCAAACTCACGACATAACTGTCACTCTGCAAACTCGCCTATCACTGTGTACAAAAACTACAAACGCTGTCAAATAATTGAAAGTGGGCAGAAGGCAGCACAATCTGTGTAAACTCAAGAAACAGAGGAAGTTATCTCCAACAAGCGGACTTCGGGGTTCCAGGTCATTACCAGTCAGTCCCAGCTGTCTACGAAACACCCTGGCACTGAGGAACGCCGCCAACTGCGATCCACACAATTCATGGCCCTATATACGCGCAAGCTGTGCCCCAGGAACATGCGCTGGCATTACACAATGCAGTCCCCTCCGCACCCGATCCTACTTCCCAACCACCGGGGGACGGTACTGAGCCCCTGTCAGAAAGCGCTTCAGACAGGAAAAGTCCCCGGAGACGTCTGGAAAATCTTTTAACATGCACGGGAGCTCCCTCCCTCGACGCACGCCTTTCTGCTCACAGCCATCCACCCACTTAGCATTTGTTAAACGAACCCAATAAATTCCCTTCTGCGGGCACAGCTGCAGGGCACCCGCTCAGCCCGTGAGGGTGGCACAGATGCCTTCAGCAAAACGAAACGCGTGAAGGGCTCAGTTGGGTTAACGCCCCAAAGCCCGAAGAGATGCTGGTAATTGGGAGCAGACTGAAAACGAGAGCCGGGGAAACGCAGGAAGGGAAGCCTGTCCCCTCCTTAAGGTGACAGGAAGATAGGCCCATCGTTCCGGGGCACAGCAGAGCAGAGCCGAGGCCTCGCCGGCCCTGGAAAAGGAACTGGGTCTCTAACTCGCCGGCGGAACCGGCGTTCTTGGGAAAACAGCTGACACCGCCACCTCGTCCTCCTCCCGTGTCCTTCGCGGGCTCCCACTGATTAGGCGGTCCTTCGTCCCTCCCGCTCGGACGGCCGCCCGCAAAAGCAATCAGGTCCCCCAGGAAAGCGAGTGAACTCCCTAAGGCCGTTACCTACCTTCCCGCCTGCAGCACCCACCACCGCCATGTTTCCCGCTTGCGGATGACGTAGCAGGACCTCACGTGTCTCTTAGAGTCACAACAACATCCGGCCAGGCTTAAACGACATCCGGGCGGGAAAGAGGCGGGGAGTGATGGGAATCGCACTGTGAATGAGCGGGAGGAACCGCCTGGCGCATGCGTGCTGAGTAAGGCTCTGTGGTCGAAGGGCGGAACCTCTGGCGCAGCACTGCGCATGTGCCAAATAATTTTTTCCCGACGGGAGTTCCTATTGAAGGGTATTTGTCTCGGCATTTGTTTGGGTGTAAGCGCAGGCCACGTCATTTTAGTGTGATGGAAGGAACATCACACTGGGAACAAGCAGACGTGATCCTGGCCTTCTGGCCTTGGCCAAGTCACACGCTCTAAACTTAAAATTCCTTCTTTGCAAAAGTCATCATAGTGCTGCTGTAAGGATTAAAATAACTCCACCCCTCTATCGGAGGCACACTGAGGAATCTTTTCTTCTCTATATGAAGTTTGTGAATTTGAATGGGGTTACTGCCGCTTACATGTGACCTTCAGCACGGTATTTTTATAGGAACTGTGATGGTACCACACCCTGCTTGCTCCAGAGTCCAAGGCACATAGTTTAGAGCCCCTATAGTTACTTATTAGCTGTATGACTTGAGACGAGTCCGTAAATTCATGCTACTCCCCAGCCTGCAAAGTGGGAGTTATGCACGGAGCAGTTATAAAGGACTCAAAGACGGTAACAGACTTACAAGGAATTAAAGCGATGATGTGATTCCTCCTCAGTGCTGTAAAAGAATCCAGAGCATGATTGGATGTTATTCTCTGATAACTGCTGCAAGATGCCCCAGCCACAGGGCAGAATGAAAAGCCCTTCTGTACCCAAAGCACCTGCACCCAGGGAAGTAATTGTGCATTCACACAATAGAAAGTACTTACACGCACTTGAACTTGGTGGCAGGGAATGGCCACAGAGGGGAAAGGCAGAAAAGGAGAGTCCAAGTCCTGCGAATATAGAGAACCTACTGGTGAGGGACGGGGCAGATCCAGGGATGGGAACAGAGTGCAGCTCCCCTCTGTACAGGAGACATCAGATTCCAGCCAAGGCTAAGATCCTCACCCTCAAGCTTGACATTTCATCAGGAGGCAGGTATTACGGAGGTGATTCCTTCATTACTTAACATGTAATGAACATGTTAGTAGTAGCCAGGTTGAACGAACAGTGAGGGGCCTTCCCCCAGTGTACTGAACTAAATACCCTAGAATGGTCATCTAATCTTAGGGCTGGGGGAGAGTCCTCATACTGAACAAAATTTAATTTTCCACTAACTCAGAGAGCTGGGGTGTGATTAGAGAAAAATACACCTGCTGTTAGCCAGAAAAGTGGCTCTCCTTAGCATGATTTCAGGAATGAAAAATAAATGGTAGCTATTACACATACAACAAGCTTGGAAACTAAAGGGTTTTCATGAGAATTTGGGTCCCAGGTTCATCTACGTCTTGACTTTTCATTTTGCGGTATTACAGATTAAACCCAGGCTATGCCAGAGAAGCACTCTCACTGAGCTATGTCTCCAGGCCTTACTTCTTGACTTCCTAAAGCTTCATTCTCCAACTGCCTCTTAATTACCGGTAGTAAATGTTTTCTTGTGATTTTTTTTTTTTGGTATTGGGAATCGAACTCAGGACCTTGCACTTGTCAGGCAGGTGCTTAGGCCACTGAGTTATATCCCCTGCCCCAATAACTGTTGTCCTTTTTCTCCAAACACTGGTCCTGGGCTTTTCTCCTCATATTCTGGCAATATCATTTCCTGTGTGCCGAATATCTCCAGCCCAAATCTCTCTATCTCTCCTAAACTCTGGCTCCTATTTGTATGGCCTGCTGGAATTTTTACTTCAATGACCTGTTAACACCTCAGAGAATACTAAATATTTGCTACTCAAAGTGAAGTTTGCCGACCAACTGAGAGCACCAGCAGTATCTAGGAGCTTATTAGAAAAGTAGAATCTCTGGATCCTTCCCAGAAGCTGTGGGAGAAACATCTGCATCCTAAGATTTTAAGTTGGCTTGTAACTTTGAGAACACAATGTGCAAGGACACTTTTTCGTTTGTGTTCCGTGAAAGTTAAGAGATAGCCAGAACGCAATTTCTCTAGGTGTTGCTGTCACATTTCTCATCGTACGTGTGTCTTGTCTTGCCCGTTTCCCTGTCTTCTCACCCTGCCTGTCTTCTCCGTCCCCACTGTCAGTCTCACGGTGCAGCCCCTTCATTACCTCTGGGTTGGGCGGCCACTGCGGCATGTTAATTCATTCTTTTCCTTCTTGCTTCAATTCCCCCCGCCCATTATTCACACCACTACCACATTATCCTCTCTGAAGCATTCATATGACTATGTAAATTGTTCTTGTGAATTCCCTGGGTCAGATCATCTGCGAGGTCTCCATTTCCTCAGGAAAAAGTCTACATTCTTTAGCGTAGCATACAGTGATTTTCACAAACCATTCCTGCTTGTCATTTTTAGGTTCATCTCCCAACTCTCCATGCTCAAATCCAATTTTCCAACCATAGGGGCTGGGGATATAGCTCAGTGGAATAAGCGCCTGCCTAGCAAGCGCAGGGTCCTGAGTTCGATCCCCAGTACCGAAAAAAAAAAAAAAACAATTTTCCAACCATGGCCCAAAATCTGCAGATCTCTGAATGTACTATGCTGCATTGTGAGATTGCTTCTGACTGTGGCCTGACTGATGGCTTGGCTTGGCTTGGCCAATCTCAGTGCCCTGAAGTTTATGTTCCCATTATCAAGGTTTGAACTGTATGCTTGCAGCTCCACTCAAAAGTACATGGAATGGGAGTAGGAGTGATTCTCAGAGAAAAATCGAGGAAATGCTTCAGGAAAAAGGAGAGTGTGCCAGACAAACCAAAATAAGTGTCAGTTCTGGAGGGTCAGTTTCTGTGCTCCCACATATGATGGTATAAAATACTTGTTTACTGAACTGCCTTCTGTATGAGCACATGAACAATTGCAAGCCAGAACTGTTTATTTCAGTGAGCATCAGATCTAACACATTGTAGACGCTAAGTGGTTTTGTAACAAATTAATGTGAATGAGTTTTCTCATTTAGGAATGGCATGTTTAAATGTTTGTCTTCAATACATTCTCATTGCTGGGAGAACATATCCAATATCTACAAGTTGAAGAAGAAAAGTTTTATCTCAGCTCACAATTTTTAGAGGTTTCGGTTCTATAGTCAGTGGCTCTAAGGCAGCGTGGCAGGTCAGAGGGGCATCATAAAGGAGAAACAGTTCGTGGCAGAGCAGGTAGGAGGCAGCAAGACAGCAAAGCAGTGAGCAACAGCAGCAGTAGAAAGCCTCCCTTTCGCTTATATGCCATCAAGGCTACAAGTCTTTTGGATAGTGCCACCCACATTCAGAGTGGGCGTTCCCACTATCTACACCCAGAACTCTGCTAAATCAGTTTAGTTTAGTTATCAAACCCTTAACCATATTCATACACCCTAGGTTCAGTCATCTCTGAGAAACTCCACCTATGAGTGCATGAGACTTTGGCGGACATCTAGACATAAGCCATTACAATGTTACATGGAGTATAAATCTATGTTCTTTCTTAATGATATCCTCTGTCTGTAGGTAAAGGGAAGAAACAAAGCCAGGATTTCAAAATACTTTATTTCAAATTTAACATTTTACTAGATTGGAGGGAAGAATCATAACACAGAGATTACAAATGAACATGTTCTTTCTTTATAGCAGCATGCGTGTAAAATTTAATGCAAATACTCATTGAGTTACCTATAACAAAATAATTACTGTTCTTAGGAGAGTGATTAGTTCCAAAGCTACCAAGTTTCCTCCCATGAGCTAGTCACTCACAGATTATAACTCATCACTCCAAAAGTCATGTGCAAGAGAATCTTAATGGTGAATACCTTAAAGAAGCTTTATACTTGCGAGGAACATTAGAGATACATTTTTAAATTGAGGAGTTTGATTCTCTTAGAGATTAGTGACCTACCAATGTCACAAGCTGTTTTATGGCTAAATAGAGACTTCATTTCAGATATGCTTTGTAGTCATCTGTGCTACGTTATCAGCTGAAAGTAATTACTCTTCGAACTACAGAATTGAATTACTATGCCATTTGACTCTTTATCACCTCAGCTTCTGACTGGCCTATTGTCTTCTAGATCTTACCCCATGTCCCACTTCACCTATTAAGATTCTTCCAACTTTTCCAATAACTGATGTTCCCTAAACTCCTTCTTGGCATGGTGCTATGGCTAGAACCCAGGGCCTCATGCACACTAGGGAAGCCTTTTACCACGGTACTACATCCTCTGGCCTCTTTCCAGAACACTTAGACTTCACAATTTATCTTAGTGTTTATTTAATCAAAGTAGTATTATGGAGAAAGTATAGATTTTGCTGATAGCAGTTTACAGGGTTCCTCTCTGGACAGATTTATTGCAGCAGAATGGGCCAATAACCCAGGGGTTTGTGTATGATGATTAATAGGCAGTGTTGATATCATTATGAAAATGGTAATATTGTTCACAGGTGAGCCATGTTGCACATTTTTTTGTTTTCCCTGGAATTAAAATTGTTTGGTTTTGTTCTCTTCAGTTTTCAGCATCAATTTATTTCTGTAGTTTCTGCCAATAGTCCGCTATTAATGTAGTAAAACTTCATAAAAAATACATTGAAAGGAGAGGGCACATACACATACTGGAGAAAATTTAACAGTCCAACACATCTTCCAATATGAACAGATAATTGAAAAATAAAAAAAAACAGTCTGAGGGCTGAGGGTGTGGATCAGTGACAGGTCTAGCATGCCCAACACCCTAGGTGCAAACCACAACGCAGTAAAAAACAAAGCAACTAAAAAAAAGTACGCTAATGCACTTAGAAACCTGGAAGTAAACAGAGGTACCAAGAAAATTTGAAAGTTGTTGACTTTGAAAAGCAGAAACAAAGACTGGAATAAGGCTGGTGATGACTGAACTTTTTCATTAGAAGCTTTACATAAATATTTGTCAAATCTAAGATGCCATTAATTGAGCGTTACATTGTTTTATGTACCACTAAGAAAGTTCTCATAATCAAACTCAAGCACGTTTTCTTTCATTGTAATTATAAAACACATCCTGACTTCGCAGATTATAATACATGAAATATGTCTTAGGATCTATGAAACACACACACGCACACACACACACACACACACACACACTGATAAAGATCAAAATTCAGTTTAAAAAGACATGGGTTCAACCAGCTAACTCTACTCCTCAGGAACTGGAAAAAGAAAGTCAAACTAGATCCAAAGGTACTAGACAGAATTAAATAAAGGTTAGAGTAATGATAAAGAAGAGAAAAATAATATAGAAAAAATAATATAGAAAAAAAATCAGTGAACCCGAAAGCTGGCTTTTCAAAACCTATCAACAAAATCAACAGTCTTTAGCTATATCAAGAAAAAGAGAACACTCAAATTACTAAAATTATATGTAACTGGGCGTGGGGCTGCATACCCATAATCCCAGCACTTGGGAGGCTGAGGCAGGAGGATCATTGTGGGTTTGAGGCCAGCGTGGGCTACAAAGTCAGGTCAAGGCCAGCGTGAACTGCAGAGAGAGACCCTGGCTCGAAAAGACAAATAAAGAAAATAAAATTATGTGCAAAAATAGGGAAACTCTTGCTTTTTTACAGAAATTTAAAAGGCTCTGTCTTGGTTACTTTTCTCTTGTTGCTGAGACAAAATACCCAACCCCCAAAATGAAGGAAGGAAAGGTTTACTTAGCTTACAGTTTATGCAGGTTTCAGTCCATGCTTGACTGGTTCTGAGGCAGAGTCAGAGGGCTACAGTTCAGGGCAGCAGAGCATAGCAAAAACAACCACAGCAAAAGAGATGAATGGCTGCAAGCAGCCTCTTTCCTTCCCTTACATTGTAAATAGCCTACCCCGACCCAGGGGCCATGTAGCTCTCACACAATGTCCATGCCCTCCTCTTCCACAGGCTCAGGACCTGTACAAAGTAAGCACCCTGGTTTTCTGCTGAATCACTCAGCCAAACCTCTAGACTCCCCAAGTTGACACAATGTATCAACCATAACAGGCTCTATGAGAATACTATGGACAACTGTATGCCAACATGTCGGATAACATAGATGGGCTGGATGTTGTACGCACCCCTGTAATACCAGCACTCGCGAGGCTGGGGCAGGAGGGTCACCATGAGTTCAAGGCCAGCAAGTTCAAGGCCAGTCTGGTCTATACAGTGAGACTCTTGACTCAGAAAATAAACAAACACAAAAACCTAGGTGAAATGGGCAAATTCTTAAAAAAACACAACCTACCAATACACATCTTGAAGAAATAAAAGTCTAAATAAACCTTTAACTAAGAAGAAGATTAAATCATCAATTAAAAACCTCCCAGCAGAGCCTAGAATCACCAGATGGCTACTCCAGTGAATGCTACCAAACATTTAAGGAAAAACTAACAAATTCTTCTCAAATTCTTCAATAAAATGGAAATGAATGGAACATCTCCAAATTCATTCTATAAAGCCAACATCACCCTTAACCAAAACCAAACGCACTACAAGAAAACTGTAGATCAGTATCAGTTATGAATATTGGTGCAAAAATCCTCCACAAAATACTAGCAAACTAAATTCACCAGCATAATGATTATATACTCTGATCAAAGGAGATTTATTCCTGGAATGAAAGGATATAGATATAAAGAAGTAAGACTGCGGGATCACATGATAATTCCACTTTTAGTTTTTTGAAGAGCTTCCATACGGCATACAGGACTCATGTATGTCCTCACCCGTGGCGTACAAGGGTTCTCTTTGCACTTGCTTGCTTATTTTTTGTCTTTTCTTTCTTTTTAGAACTGAGGATTAAGTTTGAGCTACATGCGAGGTCTCTTTTTATTTTGAGACAGGATCTCACTAAATTCCCAAGGCTGGCTAGGAACTTGCAATCTTCAACCTTGCCCAGAATGTTTTGTGGGTGTATGGTACTGGGAATTGCATTTGTGGCCTAGTGTAGGCCATAAAAAATTTTCACATGTATCTTTAGCAGTTTTTATGTCTTCTTTAGAGAAATATACATTCTGCTCTTTTTCGTTTTTTTTTTGTTTTGTTTTTTTTTTTGAGACAGGTTCTAGCTATGTTGTCCGGCCTGGCCTTGAACTCATGACAATCTTCCTGCCTCAGCCTCCCAGGTGCACCACCATACTCAGAATATTTCTTATCTGGTTGTTTTCTTATTGATCAGAATTTTATCTTATTTACATGTGTAAATGTAGTAGATCTCTGTGAACAGAAGTACCATGATTGGCTTTACCTGAAGTTGGCTGGAGACAGTGTGCAGTCCCTCCCAAAGCAAGTGGTATCTCAGTAGTAGGAAAAGCTTCAGGGTGGTGGATGGAGTAAACAACTTACAAATCAACCTGGATTTAAACTCTGCTCAACTCTTAATGCAGCTGAGAAATAGTAGAGCCACAGTAATGTATTGTATCTAAAGCCACTGCCGTCTCTCCCGCGGATGGCTATAGCAGCTTCTCTGTACTCTTACATAAACTATCACTCCCTTCTCTTGTTTGTTCCACAACAGAGCACAGTGATCTTTTTGTCCTTTATGTTTTTTTGTTCCTGAATCATAAATCTAGGCCGGGAGTGGTGGTGCACGCCTGTAATCCCAACACTCTGGGAAGCTGAGGCAGGAGCATCACAAATTCAAGCCTTGCCTGGGCCACTCAAGGCAACCATGTCTCAAAATGAAAAATAGAAAAGAAACTGAGAATTCAGCTCAGTGTGAAAGCCCTGGCTTCAATGCAGAGTATGGGGAGGAAAATCACAAATCTGATGCTGCTGCTGGCAGGTTAAGGGCTTCCCTGCTTCTCCATCAAGACAAATGGGACTCAGTCGAGCTGTATCCTTGACCTGTCTCCAGCCTATTTCCCATCCTTCCCTACAGAACTTCATATGACCCGAAACTGTTCACGGTTCTTTGATCTGTGCTCTGTCTTCCGTTGTTTACGAGCCCCTTCAGCCTGGAATGTCTTGTTTTCCTCTCTTTACCCACCTTTTCAACTAGCAAACAGTTCTTCATCTTTTAAAAGTCAGTCTACACACTGAATCATTCTCCTGGCTTCTGCTGACACAGCTCCCAGCAATGTCAGATGCTTCTCCTTAGAGCTACCACCATGCCCAGGTGCTATTTCCTATCAGGGATCCAGTAATAAAGTGAATGTATGGTAATTTTGCTGCCTTTCCAGCAAAATGAAACTTTTGTACTCCAAAATACTACAGTTTCTGAGCATTCCATACCTTTGAGATAAAACTCACTGTTCCTTAAGAAGTAAATTACTAAATCCTCATTTGTAAAAAAGTACAGATAATTTTAAAATTAAATGTATAAAAATAAACATGTACATCCTCAATTACGCCCTGGTATTTTCTACTACCCTAAAACCTGTCTGTGTATTTCTGTTCTCCTTAAGGGGCAAGATTCCTTGTCCTGACACAACCCACATAATTTGTTTTCAACAGCTACCTGGAAGATGAAAGTGGAAGAACTGAGTACAGTGTACAAACTGGCAGTGTGGCTCTCAGGAAAAATCTGTACATCGTTTCCACGCCTTTTCCCATAAGAAAAAAGAAAATCCACGCTACACAATTCTTCTGAGTAATGATAGACAAAATCAGCTAAATACTATGATTCTCCTGCTAGAATTGTAGTATTTAGCTGAGGAAGAAACAAACAGCGGCTGAAGTTTTGTTTAGCAATTCTGGCTCAAGGCACGGCTGGCTGTGGGAGTCTTTGAATGAAGCGTTTGCGTCTCGGTGGCGGCCTCTACCCGTCACATTTCTTCTACCCGTTACATTTTTCCCTCTGATGCTATGTTTGAAAAGGAAAGATGCATTAGGCAAATAATAAAAAGCAGCTCTCCCAGGCTGCTGCTTATTCGTGAGATGCTTCCATTTATGTCTGAAGGAGTGCTGAGAAACTGAGTCCTTGTTGAAGCCTGGGCAGGTATTTATAGTTTCTCCTATCCAGCGCATAGTTCCCAGGAATGTTTTCTTCCTTTTGGCCTCATTGTTTACCCCTTCGCCTTTTTTGTTCTCTTAATGTTATGAAGTTTGATGATAAACGTCTTCTTTTTTAACTTTTTTAATTTGGAGAAAAAAAGGGAATTTGTGAGCCATTTGAGGAGAACGCAGAGTTTCAATGTAATCATTTAAAATTATACTAGAGTGAATCTACTCCATTTTGTTTTCTAATGATATTAATGGCAGACAAAACTATGCAGAAGTTTTTTTTTTTTTTGTGGTACTGGGGATCGAACTCAGGACCCTGCGCTTGCTAGGCAAGCGCTTATTCCACTGAGCTATATTCCCAGCCCCTGGCAGACAAAATTAGAAAACACAAATAGTTGCCTGAATTGAGGCCTTAAAAAGAGGAGCTGTTCCAGAATAATCACTTCAGGGCAAGTTTGGCAGGCTGTGTTTCACTGTGAAAGCCATTTAAGCAGTGTGTGTGGACATTCCCTGCTGGAGAGAGAATGTGCAGTGTGTTACACCGACGGGAAGACCAGTATTTGACACAATTACCTCCGTAAGGGCAGATGCTAGTTCATTATTGAAGCCATTTTTTAATTTTTTTATATTGAATCCATTAAAGGGGGTGATTGGTGTCATTTCCTTCCCCATAATCTGAATAACTCTCCTTCCAGGAATCTACATATCCATACAGACATCAACAGCACCTTAAAGTGGAAGCCTTAATCAGGTCATCACTTGGTTGGGGTGGAGAGGGCTGAGGTTCAAACCCGGGGTTTAATGCTGGGGCTGCACCAGGCCCTTTTTTCTTCTTTATTTTGAGACAGGATGGCATTAAGTTGCTTGGGGTTGAACTTGTGATTATCCTGCCTCCGCCCCTCAGAGTGCTGGCATTGCAGAGCTGTGCCACCACAGCTGTCTGGTGTTGCCAGTTTTGAAAAAACAAATTCCTCATCATAACTCAGACACAAAGCAACCAGGAAGCCACTGGTATTGCTTATGTCACTGCTGCCATGGACAAAGGACCAAAGGAAGCTACAAAGATCAGGAGGACCTGGAAGAAGAGAAGAACTTCAGGGTTAGTTACCCTGGTCATTCCATTCTTCCAGAGAGCCACTGCTTCTCTATCACGGGTACCATCTCTGCCTTGACACTCATGTGCATCTGTGATGCCAAGTGACAGCCACACACAGCACTGCACTGCCTGCTGTACCTCCATTAGAATTTGCCAGAATCTTTATGCTTGTGGTGATACCAGTAGCAGCTGCTAAAGTTTATCTGGTTGCTGTCAACTTACTAAAGTGAACAAAATCCCCATTTTCCAACTGCACTGTGCTGTTCATAGTGCTCTCCATGCTGGTCTCCTTTTTCAGGCCAGTGCCGGGAAGCCTTTCTTGCTCTGGAGCTTGCACTAGGTCACAAAGTGTGAACAACTCTGTTCTCTCTTTCATTATTGCCGGGAGGGGCACTGTGGCAGAAACTGCCTCAGAAACTGGATTCCTGTTCTCCTATCACCAAGGGACAGCTTCCGGTCTTTTCTTTGCTCCTCTCTTTTTTTTCTTTTGTTCAACACCTTTTCTTTTCTCTCCTCTCCTGTCCT
>PVLD010027853.1:0-20167 GCA_004027595.1 Dinomys branickii
TCATATGAATATGTATGTATGTTGTATTTATTTTTATGACACAACATAACAAAAGGATGCTGTGAAAAGCATAGGTTGCATTAAATGTCTGAATAATAAATGAGTCTATTTCTGTCAATGCTGATACAGAATGACACACATAAAAATTTGTTGACAATGTAGCTAAATTAATAAAGTCATTCAGTATTATATTAATAAATATGAAATAAAATGGTTTGACAAAAACCTCCTGGGTTGGTAAGACCAAGTACCAAAAATGATATGGAACTAATAAATGAATTTGAAGACTTAAAAGTTCAAAAACACTCTGTACTTGTATTACCATGTCTGAAGAGCTCATGGTCAAGAGAGCTTGTCTTCTCACTCTTGTATTTTTGCTGTAGAAACTCAATTCGGGGGCACTCACACATACTTAGGCTGTTAGCAAGGATAACGGCTTCTTTTCTAAGAGGCAGCTGCAAAAAATAAACACCTGAGTATTTTTTTTAACAAAACTAACAATACTTTGATTTCAATACAGATGGTTTATTATTTTATGTGCATGTATCTAAGCAAAGAAATGTGCAGGCCAGACTCCCTGAAAAGAAGTAGATACCCTCCAGGTGCGACTCCATTCTGCAAAGCCATTTAAATATTTTAAATTCATATGCAAATAGGTTTATAAAAAAGTGCTATAGAACAAAATCTGCTCCCGGAAAAGCAGCCAAAGCCAAGTCTGGCCACACTGTGGGGCAGGGCGGTAGCTTTCCGTGTGCGCGCCTCTGGCAGTCTTGTTAGATCCCAAACGAAAGACCTGTGGCAAAAACCTGTGGCAACAGCGCGGCTCGTCAGTGAAAGTTCTTATTTGTGAGTTTTGGTCTAGTCATCCACACTGTTTCCCAGAAACAAAATGTTTCTTAATGTGCTGGTGTATGAAAATTTCATTTTGCACTGTGACTGGCTTTACTTCTCAAAAGTGTTGCATTAGTAATATCTGCATTATCTGCTATGCAAGCAGCTCTAAAAAGAAAAAACGAAAACACTAATTTTAGAAAGAAAACCAGAGCTCAAAGACA
Source organism: Dinomys branickii (assembly GCA_004027595.1). NCBI lineage: Eukaryota > Metazoa > Chordata > Mammalia > Rodentia > Dinomyidae > Dinomys > Dinomys branickii. The sequence goes on from PVLD010027853.1 coordinate 1,056, forward strand.
CCACCTGACCTCCAAGACAGAACTAGGAATTAACAAAGTCATAACTGAAATACAGATCATTGGTCCTTGTCACAATCAATTTTAAATTCAACACTTGTTTTACATTTATAACTGAAATGCTAACTGTATTTTTTCTTATTGAAGTATGTTATCTGAAGAGTTCTTAAATAAGTAATGAGTCAAGTACAATGGTACATGCTGTACCCAGCACTGGGAAAGGCTTGGGAGGAGGGCCAGAAGTTTGAGTCTAGCCTGGGGCTCAAAAACACACACTGAAAAGACAATTTGAAATGTGGCTCAGTGAAAATTTCCTGGGTTCAATCCTAAGTTCTTCAAATAGGAAAGAGTGGTTCATGTGACTACAATTCCCACACCCTGTCAGGTAAATCTCAGATCACCAACGATCATCACTATTAACTCCGACCTATGCACATGGCCCAGTGAGGGGAAGCCAGGACCTTGGTCTTCAAACGACAGAGGGGAAAGCAGGAACTATACCCAAGAATTAAAAATACAAAGCATTACAAAATGTGTGAAACAAGAAATCCTTTTAAACTAAAGTGATTAGAAAAGAATTTGAAGAGCTAATAAGATCATGACTAGGCCTCAAAAACTGGACATAATTAAAATAATCAGAAATTAAAGAGAAACCATTTTTAAGTGGAGGAAAATATATGAAGGTATAGAAACAGATGCTATGGCCATCTATCCATTTACTTGCCTGATTTCTACTAAGAATCTATAAACAAAGTCCTTGCCCTAAAAGACTAATAGAGAAACGCACACAGATGACAGCAGTTCAGTAATCAAGGTGCTACAATAATATCTCTCAATTAATTGCCATTTAATGGAGTAATGCTTGGCAAGTTGCAAGATTATCCAGCAACCTGCTGTTCTCTGTAAACCTTCTCTCTATAACCCACCGTTCCAGGATAGGATGGAACTTTTTGAAACACCGATGTACTTCCTTCTGGTTATGCTGTAGTTTTACCAAGTGTCAGTTTTGTTCTTGAATTTGTTTGTGCCAATTGTAATTGCTATTGAAATGATGCATACTATAGAAAGCAATGGAATGGAAGGAAAGTTGTTTCTCTGAGAACTAAGTAGAAAATTAAGTGAAATTTTATAGTGGTTGTTTGCCAAAAGATGTCTGGGTGAGGCAAATGCCAAAGTTTTGTGTTGGCACACAGGACTCACACAAATTAGATGGATTTTTGCACTCCAGTTTCTTTGCCAGAATCTAAGCACATGCTCAACTTTAAGGAAACCAAAACTAATATGAAACATGATTCTAGCTGATGCAAGCTAGACTAGGGAGAGTTCCAGTTTCATAGGCAAACGCTTTGGCCTACACAGAAGCTTGAGAAATGAATGTAAATTTATGTTTTAAATTGATTATAGAATTTTTAAGTAAATAACTTGTTAATAGGTCTTCATCTTAATTGGCTTTTTTTTTTTAAATCTACAAACAAGGAAAGATGGCTCCACCATTTGAGAATTCCAGAAAGGCTTCACAGAGGAAAACATCCTTGAGCCAAACCTTGAAGGATAAGTAAGTTTACCACGGGGAAAGAGGTAAGAAATAGCATAAAGCAGAGACATGGCAATAAATTGTGTTTAGGAGAATTACAAGTAGGGAGACCTGATATATATAGTAATAGAAAGTCAAGCTGAAGGTAGTTTTTTTTTCTCTACTGTAGCCAGACCACTGCCTACCTATCCCAAACCTCTTACCAAAACTACTCACACAGCTGTGAACTGAATCAGAGCTTGTTATGGCTCATATCTAGATGTCCACCCAAAGTTCATGTCTCATGGGTGGGGCTTTAGGAGCTGATTGGTTCCTGGCAGCGTGACACTCTTCAGTGGGTTAGTCCACCGATGAGTTTAAGGCTGACTTGCTGGTGGGAGGTGGAATCTGGTCAGAAGTCGGTCACTGGGGGCGTGGCCTGGAAGAGTTTACTTCTTCCCTGCTCCTGCCTTTACTCCCTCTGCTGCTCTGCTGTGCCCTCAGCTGCTTCTCCTAGCTACTGTGCCACCCTGCCCTGGAGCCACCTGCCTATAGGCTGAAACCTCTACAAACTGTGAGTGGAAATAAACGGGCATCAGGTACTGTGTCTCAGTGATGAAAGTAAGACAGAGCTCATCTCATAATGCGGAACGTAACTATCTTCACTTGCCAATGCTTGTCGTAGCACAGACAGCCAGCTCATCCAGTATCCTTATACAGGGATGGCTCCCCCACTTCTAGGATCTTCACAATGAGAGTAATTGATGGTATTTGGGAAAAGGCAGAGCAGTAAACTTTAATCTTGTGGGATTCTCATGTTTAGAGGCAAAATGAGGAACACAAATGAAACAGTGATAGGACAGTTAGAAAACAAGAAGATAGCAATAGTGTAATATTGTGGATTTCAAAGGAGAATTTCAAAAATGAGAGAGAGACCAATAAATAGTATCAAAAATTTCAGACAATAATGGTAAAATACTGTGTCAAAACTTTTTATGTAGTAGGCACTGCTGCAAGAACTTTTTGGTAATTTTTAATAATACATTTTATTTAAGCCAATATGTTCAAAATATATTTCAACATGTAGTCAATATAAGAAGTTAGAGTCCTTTTTCATACTGAGCCTTACTGGCTGGTGTTTATTTTAAGCAGGCACACTCAGTTTGGACTAGCCACAGTTACCCTAGGAGACAGAGCAACACTGACAGCTATTAGGAGAGTTACAGGAGAAAATCCATGTCTTTTGGAAAATGCAGAAGATAAATCATTTGGTGCAGTATTGGTGGGTAGAGAAAAAACGAAGTGTCAGCCCCTTCCTCACCCCACTTTCTATATCCATGATGGTTCGTGGGTCCCCGAATTGAAAGACAGCCTTATTCTATCGGCGTTTTACGCTACCTTGTTTGTTTCACTCTCTTTGAATCCTTTTTCAAGTATCTGTAGCAGATGTTTTTTCTTCACTGTACCTTCAGGATCAAAAACATAAAAAAGGTAGTCCAGCATCTTGCGACAGCTCCTTAATAATTAGAACAGAAGAAAAAACATGGAGAATCGATTTTACAAAAGCTCAGTTACAGATAAAATAATCATACACCCTCTTGGGGACATTTCTATTTGTTCTGGATGTTCCCTCCTTTTTAATGCCTCTACCATCCACCCCCACTCTAAAAACGACCAGGGCAGACAGATAAATAACGAGGTCACCTAGCTAGGGTGTATTGTCAATACTGTAACCTTTTAAAATAAAATAAAGCCAGATTTGTATAAAATTGGTCACTATGGAATTCAGCTTCTTACTCTGAATCATGCATATCTTCATTGTCCAAAAACTTTTGAAATTTCTCTTCAAATTTTAGTCTCAGAATACGATTGTTAACTTTAATGACACGTTTTACTTTTATTCCTGTAATACCATATGTTCTGAAGTCCCATGTACAGAAACGTGATAGAATTAATTCATAACAGGAATTATACCTATGCAGAAACACAAAATATACACAAAGAAAGTAACAGATTTTCCTTAATACGTTTAAGAACACAAAGTAACCTATAGTCAAAATTATAGGTCAAAGTTTGTGGTTTTGGCTGAAGATACTTAGTCACACAGCAGCTCTGCTTTGGTTCATACCAGGCGTACTTATTCAGTCAATGAAAAATGCTAAATTTTGAAATATAGTGAAAATAGTTCTTTGATGAATTATCCTATATTTTTCCTGACTTAAAAAGCTGAGTGTCTGACCAAGCCTCCCTACTTAAAATACTTTCCTTCACTGGCATAAGTGAAACTGCACACTCCTGCCTTCCTCCTGGCTGGCAGCTGCTCCATGGCTTTCTCGACGGGTTCTTGAGTGACACTTCTAATTTGGGTCTCCCCAGGGAGCAGCATTTGGCCACCTTCTTGCCACAAACTCTCTGCCCAGGTGACTTCATCTCGTCCTTGGTTTCACATATACTCTCATAAATTTTAACATTTCATTTCTAGCCTTTATCTCTACCCTTCGTGCCTGTGTATGCCAAGGCTGGACTATCTACATACTTGATATGCCTATCTGTGTAAGTAACAGTGCTCCTCCTGAGAGTTTTCCATCTCAGGGCTGTATATGGCACAACATCTAACTTATAGCCTATGTTAAAACCGCAGAGATAACCTTCTCTCTTGTTTGCCAATGTCTGATTCCTCACCACACCTGTTTGGTGCTAACATACTTTGGTCTAAATACATCCTGGATATGATCCCATCTCATCACCACCACTGCCATCCTAGTCCAAATAATCATCATCTCTCAGCTGATTACTGTAATAACTTCCTGACCAGGGATTCAGAAGTGAAAGAAACAATGTCTCTGCTCTCAGGAATCTATGTTCCAGGAAGACTAGGTAGAACATACATAAAATAATTCCTAAATCCAGCAACTATTGAAAGATCTGCCTAACTTAACTGGGTGAATCAATATTTTTTAAATGACCAGAGCACATACAGTTACACATGAAATATTTTAACGTAAAAGTATGAAAAGATATGGCTTCAGATTTCAAAATGGAATTAATCTTTCTAATATTTAAATCTCCACTGGTCAAGTTTCGATGTATCAAAACACAACATACCACAATAAATTACAGAAGCACGTATAAGAATTTAGCTGTCTTCTATTCAGCCAAATAAAAAGGTAGGACCTTGGGGAAGATGTCAAGAAAGATGTTTGATCTGAGAACAAAAGGAGGAAGGATGTGAGCTCAAGAACAGTAGGTACTGAAACGGCCGTTGACTTTCTGCTGCCCTCATGTGGCCACCCTCATAAAATTACACTCTTGTTTTAAAAGTACAGAATCTAGATTGAGATTTTAAAAACAGAACCTCTTGACAGGAAACTAAGTGATACATGTAAGGGTACATGGGTCACAGTTACCTTTATGGGCATGTCCAGGCCCTCACATTCAAAATCTAGCAGGGCCTGAATGTGAGCGTGAGCAGAAATCACAGAGTGAGCTTCCCACTGAGCCCAATACCTGAGCATTTAAGCCGCCCAACCAGACCAATCACAGAGGAGCTCACAGCTACTGGAGGAGAAAGAAGTGAACCAAACAATGTTACAGTCCAGCATGCTGCCTGCTAACCAGCCTGAGTATCTCACAAAAAGCCACGCTACCGTCTATAGTGGAAAGTCTTCTGAGCCTAGAAAAGGATCATTTTCTGGATCCAAATCAGACACATCTTACCTACATAACAAGTCTTGGGACCACTGAAGCTGTGTGTATCAGGCTTCCTCCATTCTAATAGGGGCTTATGCCCTACACAATTTAGGTAAAGGTTTTGTTATTTAGTGGGCATCTTAGGAGGGCGGGAGTGTTCCCATGAATTGGTGGAAATGGTGAGTGGACCACACTTAGTTTCTAGTCTGGGCACAGATAGCTCCATGAAAGAGCTTTCCTTTTCTGCCGGAAATTAAGCAGCGGAGCAATGATAAAGCGAGGCATCCTGAGAGAAGAAAGCAGAACGAACAAAACCACTCCCGTGGTAAGCATCGCCTGTGCCCTGGGAAAGGGGAGGCATGCAGTTCAGCTGACTGTAAAAGGTTCTAAAAGAGTGATGACACTTCAGAGACATTGAATTCTCTGTAGGTGAAGGGTCTAAATGTAATTTGGAAGGAAACAGACAGCAACTAAATGTTTTCATTTGGTTTTGTTTTTAACAGTGTTTTTAATAGGAAGCATGGCAGCAAGACTTGTGTGGGAGACCACGTAGAAATGATCACTGGTTAGCAGAGATTGCACACCCACTTTGCACAGGCATTGCGATAGGTGTTGTGACACAAGCTGGCTTTGGCAACTGGCTCTTGGCAACTCAGAGCTGGTTGTGGAGCATGAGGGAGAGAAGAGAGTCAAGAATATCTTTGATGTTTGCTGAGAATGGATAACCAAGAAGGTATCGAAACCCAAACAGAACAAAAACATGAAAATTCAAGGTGAAGTATTTTCACATGGCCTTATCTAAACCTACTGTTATGGCTTGTGTCTAGATGTACCCCTTCAAACCTCATGCAGTCATGGGGGGCTTTCCAGAGGGGTCCAGATCTAGTGTGTGTGGTGCTGGAATCAAGGGTGTGTGATTACTAAATCAGCCAGGCAAGAGTGAATTATATTTTAGGCAGATTACCTGCCCTAGGGCAGTTGTAGCTCTCACACCCGTAATCCTAGTCAGAAGTATGCCAAACCAATCAGTGGACTGATTTAGTAATCACACACCCTTCATCTCAGTGTCTTCAGGGGACAAAGGCAAAATGTTATCACTTGTGTCTAGATGTTCCCCAAAAGCTTCATGTGGTCTACTTCCACACTTTTTTCTTTTGGTACCAGAAATTGAACTCAGGACCTTGCACTTACCAGGCAGGCATGGTGCTGCTGAGCCATATTCTGGCCACTTTTTTTTTGTATCAAGGACGAAATTTAGGACCTTGTGTTTGCCAGGCAGGTGCTTATGCCACTGAGCTATATCCCCGGCCAGCCTCATGTGGTCACAGGGCCTTTTTAGAAGTGGCAGAATCTAGTATGTGTGATTAAGGGTATTTGATTAATAAATCAGCCCACTGATTGGTTTGGCATAGGTATGGCTAGAATTAAGGATGTGAGTGCTATACCTGTAATAGAGCAGATAGTCTGCATAAAATAGAAGAAACAGAAAGAGGACTGACGCACTCCTGCCTGCCTGCTTGCCACAGACTATTTTTCCTCTGTAATGCTCATCTGCCATGCCACTGTTTTGAAGCAGCCAATTATGAACTGAAACCTCTACAAATTATGAGCCAAATAAATCCTTTTCCTTTTAATTTTGGGTGTTGGGTATTTTGTCTCACCAATGAAAAAGTAACAAAGACAGATCTACCAGTAACTTTTCTAGTAGATTATTTTTCTCGTCTTACAGATTGTCATGGCTTGTGTCTACACCCTCATGCTGTCGTAAGTGAGGCTTTTGCAGGTGGCTGGATCTAGGGTGTGTGATGATGGGATTAAGGATGTGATGCTGGGATTAATGGTGACATGCTAGGATTTAAAATACCCCATCCTTGCTGTGAGTGCTACCTGCACTAAAAGCAGATAGCCTGGATACAATATAAGGGACAGCAAAAGCGTTGCTTCCATGGCTTGCTGCTTGCTGCTTTGCTTCCTCCTGCCTGCCCACCATGAACCATTTCTCTTCTGCGATGCCCCTCTCCCATGCCACCCTGCCCTGGAACCAGCCAACTATGGACTGAGAGCTATAATCAACTTTCCTCCTTTAACTTTGGGTGTCAGGTATTTTGCCTCAGCAATGACAAAAATAAACAAGATAGAGTGCAGATGGACAACACAGTTATTTCAAGACTACACAGTTTGAACCTAGGTCTCTCATTCCTTGCTGTATTCTATTACTGCACAGCTGGTTCCCTTTTGAATGTGTTGAGTTTGCTTTTGTCAGTTGGACATCCAGGTAGAAATGTCCAACAGACAAAAATTTAGGGCTGGAGTCCAGGAGAGAGGTTGTAATTTTTGGTAACAGGAAAGTACAGAAAATAAGACTAACAAGGAAAGGCATAAAAAATAGAAAAATTCTAACTACTAGAATCAAGAGAGATGGAATTACAAGGACGGAATGCTTGACAGCATCAAATGCTTTATGGTCAGGAGGGTGAGGGCCCCTCAGCTTCCCTGAGTGCCCTCACTAGTGAGATCTGACTTCATAAGCATTTACAGTGATGTTTACCATGGACTAAGGTGCCCACAGACTTTTGTTAATATACAGGTGATGTGTTTAACAATGTAGAATGCACCTGCTTTTAAATGGTTGGAACTTCATATAATTTACGAAAATGTACTTCATAATCCTAGACAAAGGCTTACTAGATTCTGTTAACTTACTGACTTAAACCAATGTTTTATTGTATAAAACAATAAATTTTTGCTGCTATAGCTACTGGAGTATGAAATCTTCACTTGTAGATTTTATTTATTTATTTATTTATTTATTTATGTATGTATTTGAGACAGAGTCTCACCATGTGGTTCAGGCTGGCCTTGAACTCACTATGGAGCCCTGCCTGGCCTTGAACTTGAATTGATCCTCCTGCTTCAGCCTTCTGAGGGCTGGGATTATAGGCATGTGCCACCATGCATGGTATACATAAAAGTGAAATTGTCAAATGAGTACTTGTCAAGTAACATGGAAACTTCAATTAGTAACTTATATACTGGGCTGTGACTCCAGCCCTGTGCTAGATTTTATGATTTATAAACCACATGAAACATCCTATCCTCCCCAAGGAGTTTATAGAGTCACTTATATATTCTTTTGTGGTGTTTTTAAATTACATTCTAAATTATAAACACACTGTGTTTATAACCCAGTTGAAAGCTCCTTAAGCAGGAAAACAGCACCTTCCTCACTGCTGCACGCTGTCTGATCTCCATGGGTAACTCACTCGGCAACACACAGGAAAACCATAATGATAAAGCTACCGTGAGGGCAACCTCTAAACTAATGATAGTTTAGAACTGAAACTTATTTCAAAAAAGAAATTAACATGTGTTCAATAATATAAAATCAGAAAACCAATGTTTTTTCCTAAAGTAATCAAGGCTATTTTACCTTTCTATTTGAAAATCTTTCTATTTGAGTCCTAATTCTCTCAAGTACTTTTAATAAAATGCCAAATCCTTGGCCTTAGAAATATTAATAAAAAAGAAGCTAATGTTTACATAAAACAACCAGAAATGCAGCAGATAGCAGTTTCAAACCACTTTAGCTGTTATTTCTTAACATACGTAAAAGATCAGCTCTTAGGTGGCCAAACTTGTAGTATGCTTAAAGTAAGAAAGAGTCCTTGATATGCTGCTAACATACATTTATCTCCTTAAAAATGGATCAAGGTTATTCTTATCAAAACCAAATAAACAGTTACTAATGTTTGTCAAATCCATCAAAGCAATCTAATTTAGTATTAGGTTGATATACTTATCTAAATCCCTTTTTAGTAATTTCATTTTTAAATACGTTTTCACTAATCTTATTGTTTTAAGAGCTTACTTTGGGATAAATTAAAAAAGAAACAAATAATAATAAACAATTGTGTTCAGGTCAAATGAATATAAGAGAAAGGCTGAAGAGTTATGTATGTGCCCTGTGAGAGACACCATTCAATTGTGCACTTGAAGAACCAGGCCTTTACTTTCTTATGTGGGAACTGACAGGTACACTTTTTATATTCTTGTATATAAAAATCAAGTAACAAACATGTAAACTTCCAAGTGAATGGGTACAATGATACAAGTGAAAATTTTTACAAGTCTCTTTTATCCCTGGAAAATACCCCTCCCAAGACCTCTGAGAAGCTGTTACTCACTGAAGAGTAAGAAGCTACCTCTAGTGGAAATCTGGGGGGTTGGCTTAAAGTTACCTCTAACAATCTTAGTTTTTTCTAAAATGTTAATGCAAATTTTGCATTCCACTGCTCAGTAATTGGCATTTATGTTGTGACTAACTTAGGAAAGTCACGCTCCATGTCCACCATGACAGGCAAGGTCCATTTACAATTCCACGGGTCTCCTGGTGACATCAAAATACCCAGGTGCCCACTGTCTCTCTCAGATGATCACTGGTTGTGTCACAGCCTCCCCAATTTTGAGAAAATGACTTCAGAAATATGAAAGTCATAATATTTTTATCAAGACTTTCTTTTTAAGGATTTGGATTAGGCCCTCCAGTCAGGCAAAACACCCATCTCCTGTTTCTCCCGATAGGCGGGTCTTGGCTGTAAGGTGTGCATCCTGTTTTCTGCTAGTTTCTCATGGCTCTCTCCAGTTTTGTCTACACAGGCTGCTGACCCCAAGTCTTGGTTTAACCATGCACCTTATTCTAATGTTCAGGGCTCATGCACACCCTAACCACAGCCAGTTCTCAATCACAAGCTCCACTCTGGCTACAGGCCTGCAGGGTACTTGCTAAAAACTTCCTTCCACGTTAGCAATGTCAGTTGTGCTTTGGGATTCCTGTTGTGTTTTAGCTTCTCAACCATTATTCAGAATCCAGGGCTCCATCCAGTATAGAAACAAACAGTAGAAACATACAGAAAACTAATACTTTACTATAAACTATTTCTTTCTGATAGTCTGTACTTTAGCTAAGGAGAACGGGGTGAAGATTAGTGATACACCATTAAGATGTCTCTGAGGTTCGCTCAAGTGACCATGTAGACAGAGAAATGTACAGGTGGTAAAGTAGGTAATTGCCAATATTTGTTAGATTAAGATTTTTTATGAGAAATGTTTGCAAAAGATGACATTTTAAAATTATAAATTGATATTCCAGTTGATAAAACTAATCACTTAAAGTTATTTTAAAATGATACTTAAACTTCAAACAAGTTTACCAGTCATCAGATCTAGTCCCTTGTTCAAAATGGATATTTCCCACAGTTTCCAATTCAGTCAGCAAAAATGGGACCAATAATCCATGACTTTTCTTCTTTTGCTTTACTTCAAATCGATAAATTGCTTCAATTCTATTGAAGAAAAAATGTACATATACAGCTATTAGAGTGGTCGAAACATCACAATATTAAAATTTATGATAGTTTTGTAACTTATATTAAAATATATCAGGTTTTTTTAATGACTAAAGAAAGCTTGTTAATAGTTAAATCAAGTAAAAGTCTGCTTTTTGCAATTTAAAGCTCAAATTTAAACTGCAGAATATATAAAGATTAGAAGACTATTCTTGGTCTATAGCTGCAGCTTTTGGATCTTAAACAATTTTAACCTCTTTATGACTCCATTTTCTCAGGAAAATGGCAAATCTAATAGCACTCACGTCATAAAAGGCTGTTTTAGAGCTTAGATGTAAAATACATGTAACACTCATAGCAAAGTCTGGCACAGAGTCACCTGCCACCACCCAGAATGCTATTAATGTTACTGTTACCATCATTCTGGGGCAAATTTATCCACTTAAGCCTTAGTAAAATTTTTTCACAGTCCTTATTAAGCCTTCTTCCCTAACATGAGCATGAACTTGTTTTTACATGATTCAGACAGCTGTTGATGTATTTGCTGGACCTCATCTATTTGGTGAGCCCCTCTGCCCGAAGTGCCGTCGCAGTTAGCATGCAGGGATGCGACACGAAGGCACACTGAGGAAGCTCACCGTTCCTGATTAAGAACCACTCTACCACAGACTGTGGGGCAGTTGTGACCAGGGATGCACATTCACTATGCACTGGGAACTGGACTAAGGAAAACATGTTCTGTCTTCATTCTGTAGTTCTTTCCACTCCTACACAAGGAAACTGATGGGCCCCCAAACATTCTATCCTCTCGTGCTTCGGATCTGAACTAGACAATTCATTAAACATACTCATCTAGCTTTTTGTTCCAGAATATGACCCTTTCATTTAAGGCATTTAGTTTTGTCATTATCTTCTGCTGAAGACTTGGTTCTTCTACGACAGTTTCACGGCTCTTTGATTTTTCAACCTCAGTTACTTTGTTATTAGATCTATCACTGTGCCCTTTGCCAGATCCCTTGAGTTCAGCCAGCTCCCGTTCCAACTGTTGAAAACCATGCACCAGAAAGCAAAACAAAAATTAAACATGATAAAAGTAAGGTCTGAATTCAGATATTAACTTTCAGTGAGATCTATTGAATAGCTAATTTAACTTAACAAGGTAGAAATTTAGGTAATAAATCAGACAGACTTCATAAAAGCATACCAAGCACATGATTTCAACTTTGGTCCACGTTCAACTAATTTCCCTTGACAAAATGACAGCCTTAAGTACTTCAAACATGGCAGTCTCTTGATTCAAAATAAGAAAAGCAAAGAAGTTGGTCTCGAAATTTGATGTTTGCTTATACTAAAGCCAAAGTAAGATTAAAATAAATGCCAACTCTGATGTAAATGAAATATTTAAACTGTAAAAATGAAGTTGTGATTTTTTTATACACCCACTTGTCAATGTTTCTTCAACATAAATATGAACTTGTTTTCACTTGGTTCCAGACAACTGTGTAAGTACTCTGTGGTTACATGGCGTTCTGGGAGAAAGTCACAAAGCTTGTACACATTCATCCTTTTGCCTAGATCTCCTCTATGGCTCATGTCAGTGCAAGGACTGAGACTTCAAAACTGTGAGCCAAAATGCACCTCTCCTCCTATGCGCTGCAAGTGTTGGATGCTGTGTCTCAGCAATGAGAAAGTGACCAAGACACTTGCATAGTTAAAAACATTACATAAATTTTATTTATCTTGATTACTGAGGTTTTGGACAGTCCCTTAAATTTGGGGCCTCAGGCAAGAGCCTTATTTACCTCACTATAATCTTAATCTTGTAAGATTTTATTTACTTAGTTTTAATTTTTTTTTTGGTCTTTTTGAAGCAGGGTCTCACTATGCAGTTCAGGCCAGCCTTGAGCTCACTTTGTATGTAGCTCAAGCTGGTCTCAAACTCACAACAATCCTCCTACCTCAGCCTCCCAAGTGCTGGGATTAAAAGTGTGCACCACCACACCCTGCTCTTGTAAGATTTTAAAAGAAACTGTATTGTACTGAAAGCATATGAATAGAAATGTGCTAATCATCTGTATTTCCTAAACAAAATACCTATGTAGAACTATATTGGTTAAAAAATAAAGCCCATTTATAAAAATGTTTATAGTTTACATAATCTATAACTTATTTTTTATATTTGGAGATTTTATTTAATGCAAGGTGATGATCTTTAATCTGAAAATCCAAGATATGAAATACTCCACAACCCAAAACTTTTTGATACATTTCAGATTTCAGGTAAGGAGTGATTAGCCAAATAATATGTAAATATTCCAAAAATCTGAAAAATTCTGAATTCTGAAATATTTTTGGTACCAAGCATTACAGATAAGATACTTAACCTGTTTTACATATGGAAATGGCAAATATGAAATGACTTTCATATACTGGTCTCCTGTGGTTTTTATTCAAATAATTTACACTTTATTAAAATTTTAATGTTTTCCTGATTATAACAATTAAAACCTCATTTTGAAAAAGTAATAATACATTTCAAAGCCTTGGACTTGACTATCTACTGTTCTATCAAAAAGTGAACTCTTGTTAAACATTTAGGTAGTTCCATTTATTTTTTCTTGTTATTAATAGTGCAGTGGTGAATCAACTTAGAATGGAGTGTTAGGAGTAAATTACTCATAGTGCAGTGGCAAATAGCCATAAAGTGGAAGGCTGGAAGTATCCTCACTAAGCCAAGGGCTTTGAGCATCCTTCAGGCTCCCTTCACTGGCAGCCAGTAGGTCATACTCATTTCACCAGCCTGGGCACTGTCATGCATTTGTCCTTTTTGATAGGTGATAAGTGAAAATAGTTTCTTGATATCTTAGTTTACATCTGAAAATCAACAACTGAGCTGCTCTTTTGAGTGTTTATTGGTCACTATTTTTTTTTAAAGTGCTATTTTATGTACTGTGTTCCCTTTCTCTATTTGGATATTTCCTTTTCATGTTGCATCATTTAAAAGTACTAGTACATATTATACCAAGGATAAAAATCTGTTGTCCCTCATTTTTGTTGAAAACCTTTTTTTCAGATTGTCATTTCTTGTTTACTTTTATTAATAATACTTTTTTAGTACAAAATGATTTTACTTTTTTGCAATTAAATCTGTTTTGTTCTTGTGATTTCTTGTATTTTATTTGGCAAGCTGAGATCCATCAAATGTACTTATATATGTTTACTCTTAAATTTTTCATGCTTTTATTATGCACATTTAATTCTTTTTTTACCTACTGGTATTTAGTTTTGGTATAGTGTAAACTGAGGACTCAACTCCCCTACTTTTAAATAGTTGGGCTATTTTTATGACATGATTTCTTGAATAATCAGTTGTTTCTTCATACTTTTTAAAAAGAAAGATTTATGTGCACAGAAATTCATTTTAAGGTAAATAATCCGTAATTTTCAGGATCTACTTTTAATAAAGGAAACCCAATTTATTCTAAATAAAAAGCACATACTACTAAGGTATACCCTGATTAAAAGTTCCCACCTTGTTGTACACTTTTAAAAATATTAGCAAAGGGATATTTTAACATTTTAAACAAGACAATGCATTTTGAGCATAGTCTGCTGGTACCTAAAAAAAATACCGCTGAAGTACACACAACAGATCTCTGTAACTCGGAGTCATACTGAAAGACAGTTTTTTAAATTTCACAAATATGTAAGGCTATAATGGTTTTGAATTGAGAATTTCTAACCACAGAATGCAGCTTAAATACCAGGAATCAAAACATTTTTAGGGTAAAGTTGAATTGAAATTCAGTATTAGCTGTATACATATATAAACTTAGAAGAGTTTACTACTTTATCTGACAGTTTTTAAGAAGATTTAATGACTGAAATTTTACATTATTAAATCTTACATTTTTTTTCACAAAGCTGAGTAATTTTATTTGTTCTTCTGGCAATTTTTGTAATTTGCATTTTCTATCATTTAATTTTTCAAGGTCTTCATTAAGATGCCTCTGAACAGTTTTTATACGCATACTGTAATACATTATTTTTTTAATTGCTGTGATCTAAAAGTAGGAAATAAAACAAAAAGTTAAGTAAAAGAAGTCATAGGCAATTGCAAGTGGTATATGAAGATGACATATTCTACATCCTGATGGTAAGTTCTTCTAGCTCAGTAACAAATTACAATGATAGCTGGAGGGACTGTGGCTCACAGAGTTCGCTACTTAAATGTAATATGCAAAACATAAAGGTGTTCTTTGTGGATAATATTTATGTGTGAGACATATTCACATTCATTTCCAGAATGATAACATGAAGACACTAAAGACAGAATTTACAGAAGAGTATTATTTAGCTAGTGAGACTGTATTACTAATATGCTACCTAAGTGGTGCTTAGGGCAGTTGTATCAATCAAAAATAACTGAGGACAGTACAAAATAATCAGCCATGCTATAAAAATGTGACCTAGTCTTAGCCATTTACCTGAAATAATGAAGTTTCTCTTTTTATCAAGAAATTTGTATCTCAAAGAAACTGGAAAGCTTATACATTTTAGACACACATTTTCTATGGCCACAGGCTCTTTTGATATGATTTATGTAGGATAAACACAGTAACTCAGTTTATGAACTTAATTCTTTCCACAATTCTGGGGCAAAATGGCCACTTTGGTGTTCATACAAAAATCATGGCCACAGTCACTTTCATCTCTCAAAGCAGAGTTCACAAACAGAAACAAAAGTTTGCCAAATGCTTCTGTTTGTGAGCCAAACTGTTTGCAAACAAAAACATTCATGAACTGAGGTGCCATTGTATATAACTTAGATTCCAACAGAATTATTAGTATAAAAGACAAAATAAAAATAAATACACGGTATGGTGAGCAGGCCGAAAGAATTCCTTTACCCACAAACATTAGGAAGTTGTGGAACTGAAATAGCTAAGTTTCTCTGCTAAAAACAAGACATTAATAACATAAGACAAAAAATTGTTTAGTGAAAAAATTGTTTTGTGCATGTGCTGATGTGATTTAAGACGTCAGACACTGTGACAGTCCTTACCTGCTATTGATACTACTCCTGACCTGTAAAGCGTTACGGCTTAGACCCACAGGCCTCATGTTTGGGTGGTGACTGGCTCATGGGGCATTGTACGGAATGTGCTAAATGTGCCATTAGGAGTGGGGCCTGGTTGGAAGTGTGTCACTGGGGCCATAGCCTACAACTGCATATCTTCCTCCCTGGCTCCTCTCTTAGCCTTCTCTGCCTGAGCTGCCATGATGTGACCGGCTTTCCTCTGCCAGGCTCTTCCACCAAGGTTTTTCCCTTTGAGCTCACCAACCATGCATGGACTGAGACCTCTGGAACTCACCTTTTAGGTTTCAGGTGTAGAGTATTTTGTCTAAGCAGTGAGGAAAGCAATTAAGATAGATTTTGATACCAGAGAAGTGGGGTTGCTGTTAGGAACTGGCTGGTGGGAGGCATTTTAAAAGATGCAGGCTACAGAAGTCTGAAAATGATGTAAGCCAAGCTTGATGTGATGTTGTGTTTGGAGCTCAGGAGACCAAAATACACACAGAAATATAGATGTGGTAAAGGCCAGATGCAGGTTTCAACTAGGAACAAGGAATTCATTGACAGCTGGGCTAGGGGCCGTATGTGTTATTCTTGGACAGAATATCTGTTTACATTTTGCCTATATCTTCAGACTTTGTGGGAGACTGAGATTAAAGGTGGTGGACTAATTATCCTGGCAGAGAAATTTTCAAGACAACCCAAACTTCAGGCTGTCACAGGGTACCACTGGCATCTTTTAGCCAGATTTATAATCAAAATCAGGAGCAAAGAGCAGAGCTAAGTAACTTGAAGAATTTTCAGTTTCCCCAGAAAGGAAGCAACAAAGTTGAGCCTTGGAGAACTTTGCTAAAAATATTAACATTTAAAGGCAGCCAAGTACTTTACATCTGGACAGTAGGAAAGATGCTTAGAAGGCATTGCAGGAATGAGCAAGACCCTACCTCTGAAGGCTCAAAAGGGTAAAGGTAAACTCCTTTGGAAGATTGAGAAGAAGGGCCGAGGGCACCCTGCTTGAGAAGGATTGGTTCCCAGGGATTTCTTTTACAGTACTCAGTCATCCATGTACTAGGAGGCCTCTGCAGTCATGTTTTAAAGGGGCCTGGCTATTGCTTAACATGGTGCTAGGTCTTAGCATCATCCATGTGCTTCTTGTTTTATTGGCATGCAGAATGCAAGAGTTGTGAGGTCAGGAAGGCATCCAACCAGATTTCAGAAGACGAGCTGGGAGGCCAGGCAGTGCCCCTGAGAGTGCAGTGTGTAAGGCTATAAGAATAAAGCTATACAGCACCTTCTTGGCAAGCATGAGGCCTTGAGTTCAATTCCTACTACAAAAAAAAAGAAGAAATTTCAATTCCCAGTACCAAAAAAAAGAGACTTAAACTGAAAACACAGTGGAGACCCAGCAAGTTGGAGAAGTCAGGAACATGGATTGTCTGAGGAAAGCTTCAGGCACTAAGCACAGCTTTCCCAAGAGAGAGGCCACAAGGCCTCCACCCAACAATGCCATAGGGGTAAAGCCATCCACACTCTTTGGAACTGACATCTTGCCACAAATTGCTCCAGGTGCTAGGCAAGGAATGTGCTGGCTACTTTGCTTTCATTACTGAGATAAAATACTCAACACCCAAAATTAAGGAAGGAAGGGTTTATTTAACTCACAGTTTAAGGAGGTTTCAGTCTGTAATCATTTGGCTCCAAGGCAGAGTGGCATGGTAAGGGGCAGCAGTTCAAGGCAGCAGAAGACAAAAAAAGCAACAAAAGAAAAGTAACCAAGATAAAATGTGGTACCAGGTGGTGTCATTGCTGTGACTGTACCTAACCATGTGGTTCAAGAGCTTTTAGGAATGGCTTGTGGGAAGAGTTTGGAAAGGTTCGGCAATATTGCCTGAAACAGTACAGCTGGAATGCCTCAGGCTGTTCTGCATGGGAGATTCTAGTCAAAATTCAGAAGGCCAGAAGGCTGATAGATATCCTGCTGGTAAAGATAGGGTTCAGGAGGTTTCCATCAAGAAAGTATACTGCATTGGTTGTGAGACTCCAGACAATGTGTGTTATGGCTTGGCAGAAAGTTTGCATTTTGCTCCTGTCCAGAGGCTTTTCCTGAGATTGAGATTAAGGGAAGCAGATTAATTAATCTGTCAGAAGAAATTTCAAGGCAGTCAAATGTAGAGGTGGTGGCATGGCTACTGTTTGGAGCTTTTAGCCAGATTTATGTTGCGAATCAAGAGCAAAGAGATTGACTTAAAGTGATTTAAAAGTTTGGCCAGAAAGAAAGCAAATGGACTAAATGTCTTGCATAAAGGGATGAGTCTTTGGGGGACCAGGGGTAGAATGTTATGGTTCTAATGTAATATAATATTCATAGACTTAATATTGGTTCTTAAGGATTGTTAACCTCGTTCAAGTTGTGAATTGACAAGAATAAGAATGTCTTTGTATCTGGCAAACAATTTAAAGAAATGTCTGGTTTCCAAGTTGACAAGGAGCGGATTGAAATAGTTGATATATTGTGTCAACTTGAGAAGTTTAGAAGTTTAACTAAGTGACTCAGCAGGAGGCCAGGGTCCTCACTTCTTAAACATCCTCATCATGTGCAAGAGGAAGGCCTGGAGCTGGTGTGAATGCTACACCCCACCTAGGGGGGAATAGCCTGCTTATGATATAAGGGAGGAAAAGCTTTGCCCCTCCCTTTTGCTCTTGCTGCTTTTCCTGTCTTCTGCCACCTTGAAGTGTTGCCCCTGTACCATGCCACCTGTTCTGGAGTTTCCTGATTATGGAAAGAAAGCTCCACAAACTCTGAGCTAAATAAACCTTTCCTTCCTTAATTTTGGGTGTCAAGTATTTTGTCTCAGCAATTAGAAAAAGTAACCAAGACAAGTAGCTATAGGATTTAGCAATTGTCCTGCTGGGTTTGCTTTGGTAGAACTCCTTTCTATCCCCCTGTTTCTCCTTTTTGGAATGGAAATATTTACCTGGTGCCACTGTATGTTGAAAATGTTTGCCTTTATGATTTTTATAGGGGCAACATAGATAAGAGGTTGCCTTGAATCTTAGGGGAGATTTAGGACTTGGACTTTTCAGCAGTGCTGGAACTATTAAAATTTGGCAACTCTTAAAGATCAACTAGGGGCTGCAGATATAGCTCAGTAGCACAAGCACCTGCCTGGCAAGTGCAATGTCCTGAGTTCAATCCCTGGTTCCCCCAAAAAATTAGAAGTTAAAGATGCACTAAAGGCATTTTGCATAAAGAGACGCACATGAGTCTTTTGGGGGCTGGGGCAGAATGTTATGGTTTAGGTCTGAAGTGTTCCTCAAACACCTCATACGTTTGGATGATGACTGGGTCATGGGAGTGCTATATTGAATGTGTTAAATGTGATGTTATAAGGTAGGGCCTGCTTGGAAGCAGGGTACTAAGAGTATGACTTAGAAATGTAGATCTCCCTCCTGGATTCTCCTCCTCTTCTCCCTCCTCCTCCTCCTCCTC
>PVLD010027854.1:0-20177 GCA_004027595.1 Dinomys branickii
AGTTCGCGCAGCGCTGGCTGCGGGGGTGGGGTTCTGAGCGGGATCCCGGAGCGCTGCCCGGTTTGGCGCAGTTTGTCCCAGTAGCGCGTTCTCTGTCGGGTTCAGGAGCTGAAGCCGTTCTTCCCTCCACACTCGCTCTCTCGGCTGGTCGTCTTCTTCCCGGAAGTCCTTATTTCTGTCTTCATATTGCTATATTTCACTGTTTGGGTGGTAATCCTCTGGGAGGTTCTCTCTCTGCTGCCTACCCGGTCGCCATCTTCCCGGAAGTCCTCCATTCTGCCTCTTTTACCCCATCACTTCTCCATATTCTGCCGTGGATCTGTGGTGCTCTTTCTTTGCCCCGTGTCTTCTCTTGTTGCTGGTACCAAGCCCAGGCCTGTGCCTGCTACACACGTGCCCTTCACTGAGCAGTGCCCCAGCCCCCCTGCCTCCTCCAAGTGAGTCCTGGATGGCTTGGGTTGGGTCCCTTTCCTCCTGGGCTCCCCACTGCCATCTTTCAAATTCCTCTTGAAATTCTGCTTTCCTAGGCTCAGCCCTGGCTCAGTTAAGGGCCCTCCTTCCTCTAGGGCTTTCCTTTTTCCCATCTTGCATTTGACCACCTCCCTGTAAGATCGCCAATTTCCATGCCTCAGACTGCAGATCCCGTGGGGAGAGAGACTTTTGTCATCTCTCCAGTGCGACACTCGACTGGGACCTGGTGCCTTCAGGTACTCCCTGCTACGTGCTGTGCTCTGACCTGCACTGCCTTTCCTGTGGAGGTGGCCTTGTCTGCTGACCTCAAGGCTCGTTGGCCTTAGGAACAAGACACGCATTTTCTTACCATGGGGATTGACATGGCCACCCTCCCCCCCTGGCTCTGACCCACGGTCCACGGTCCACTCTGCTCCAGTCCAGCCCTCACCTAGTTTCTTCCGATCTCAGTAACAATCACCTTCACCCCTCTGGCCTCTCAGAATTCCAGCTGTCCTTGCTCTGGGACCCAGAAGATAGAGGAAAATCCGTGAGGTGATGCCAAAGAGACTTTGATAATACTGTTTCCGTGTATGACTGTGTGTGTGTGAGTGTGTGTGTGTGTGTGTATGCGCGCATGCTGGGGTGGAACCCAGCTCTGCCACTGGGCTCATCCTGCAGCCCATGTTTTTAAAAAATATGTTTTTGCTTATTTTCCTTTTCAAAAACTCTTTTCTCCCTTGGCTGCATACTTCACCCAGCAGAGGAAGTGCTGAACTGCATGCTGAGCTGCTCTGGTCCAGGCTGGGGAATCTGCGCGTCCCCCATGACAGAGCCACAAGGGACCATGTTGGCCCCATGTGCCCAAGCTGGGGTGCAGCGGGCAGGCGACAGAACCTCAGAAAGTGCGCCTCAAGATGGAAAAGGGCAGGGGGAGAAAAAGGCAGGAAACCAGAATCCAGCGTCTTTTCAACATGTCCCTTTCTCTCTTTTTCTTTTCTTTCTTTCTTCCTTCCTTCCTTCCTTCCTTCCTTCCTTCCTTCCTTCCTTCCTTCCTTCCTTCCTTCCTTCCTTCCTGTCTTTCTTTTTCTTCCTCTCTGTTTCTCCTTTCTTTTTCCTTTTTTCCTCCTTTCTTTTTAGCATTGTGTTTTTTAAACAACCTCTTAGGAAATTTATATTTACAAATTCAGAAGCCTGAACTCCCACCCAGTTACCAAGGAACCGGGAGGTCTCTCTCTCTGTCCCTCTGTCTCTGTCTCTCTGTCTTTCCCTCTCTGTCTCTAGCCGCCCCTCTCTGGCTCTCTCTCCGTCTCTCTCTTCTGGGCAGTGGCACCTCTTTTGTTCGTTTAGACCAACATTCCCGTGCTTTGCCCCTCGGGAATGACTCCATGTAACTTCTGAGCCCTGAATGTGTTGTATTCAGCGACCTGCACAGGAGCACTTGTAACTGCTGGTGTTGCAGATTCAGAACTTCCTCTGTTTTAGTCTCGCATCATTTACGGAAACTCGACAGACAAGCTTCGCCGCTGTGGTGCTCGGATGGTTCAGGCTGAGATTTAAAGACAGAGTTATCTTTGTCAGTCTGCACCTGCAGTATGTGCTGTCCCCACCCCTCAAGGGGGTCAGTGCCTGGTCACCACCTTTCTTTGTTCTTTTCACCTCCCTTTCCTGATCTCCTTCCCCCTCCCTGCATCCCTTGGTCCTCTCATGATTGGTAAGAGATCTCTCTCCCTGTTTCTTAACATCCATCTTTTATTTATGCGCTATTGAAGGTCATGCGTCTGATTTAGTTTCCTTACCAGGATGATCTCAAGTGCCTCCATGTTCCTAAAGTGACTCGAGCATATCCTTCTTTACGGCAGAGTAGTACTCTATTGCCTAGACATTGAGATTTTAAATGTCTTTTTAATTTCAAGTAGTCTCTGTTATTTGTTCACTTTTTGTTCTCTTTTGACTGTGCTCCCAATTTTCTTTTAGAAAATATAGGCAAAATCATGCTTATAAAGAAGTAGGGAGAATTTTTCTGCTGCTCTTCTCTGTAGAAGAAAGGTAGTTTCGCTCTCTAAGTTG
Source organism: Dinomys branickii (assembly GCA_004027595.1). Taxonomy (NCBI): domain Eukaryota; kingdom Metazoa; phylum Chordata; class Mammalia; order Rodentia; family Dinomyidae; genus Dinomys; species Dinomys branickii. Next base: position 2,521 of record PVLD010027854.1, read on the forward strand.
TCTTCATAATTTCCATTTTAGTTTTTTCTGATTATAGTTATGCTGTCACAGTAAAATTTTTGCGAAGTACAGAAAAACGTGAAGAACAAACCTGAGTTTTGCCCTTGGAATGTTTTAGCTGGCAGAGACAATGCACTGCGAGCTCCCACAGGTGCAGTCAGGGACCTGAGAACTCAGGAGCCTTCCGGGGACACAGGAGTGTCACAGAGGGGAGCAGGTAGGGGCAGACCACTGAGGGGCAGGCTCACGCTGTTGCCACTTGGCATCCAGGCCTGGTCTCTAAGCCTCCTTCTCAGCCCACTTCGGGCTCCTGTCTTCCCTCTACTTCCTGGGCATGGTGGTGCTGCCCAGTGCAGGCCATCAGGATCACTCTGCCATCTGTGTGCGTCCTTTGAACTTCTGGTGACCTTGCTGTCCCAAGGGAACCTCAGCGCAGTTACCCCTAGAGACGACGCCAACATCAGCGTCTGTACTGCAGTATAATTTTGAAAAGCGTAGGGTCATCATTTGACAGATTTGTACTGAAAACTTTTCCCCTTTGGAAAACCCCAGACTGAGCTTGTATTTCATAAATCTCAACTATTTGTTGGTATAATTTCCTTGGAAATAGCAAGGCACCAGATTTCCTGGGATGTCCTTTGGGTATGAATCCTCTAAGTTTGTGCCAGGAAATTAAAGTGCAGAACTCGATGCCATAGTGTGAGATCCTTGCTTCCCTGGGGGTTGGCTGGGTTTTAAGATGCAGGATGACAGGCACTGAACTTGAGCTCGTCTTGCTGGTGGAGATGCAGGGGCAAGGATGGGTGAGTGTCAAGGACTGATTTAAAAAATTATTTTTACTAGTCTGTGTTTACAGTACACAGCGTTACACTAAGCATGGGGAGTTGGTCAGTGCCCGTGGCATGTCTACATTCTTTTCATCCCCCGTCTCCTGTCCTCCTTCCCTCCCTCTCCATCTCTTGGTCCCTTCCTCCTGCAGAAGGTCTAGCTCCCGGCTTCCCATGATTTAACTTTCATTCTGCTCGTTTATTTATTTATAGCTTGGGTTTCTCATTTAAGAGAAATCTGCAATATTTAAGCTTTTGTGCCCGATTTATTTCACCTAACATTATGGTCTTGAGTTGCATCCGTTTTCCTACAAATGGCTCAAATGTGTTCTTCTTCATGGCAGAGTAGTGCTCCACTGTGTGTAAATACCACATCTTCTTTATGCAGTCCTCCACTGATGGACATATAGGCTGCTTCCACGACTTAGCTGTTTTGAGTTGTGCTCTGTGATGTCGCTAAGTCTTCTGGGAAGATTTCTAGAAGAGGAATAGCTGGGTTGAATGGAATTTCTAGTTTTAGGAATCTCTATACTCATTTCCATAGTGGTTGTGTTAGTTTAAGTTCCCACCAAGCAGAACATGCTTTGACCCCTCTTGGGCCATGCCAGACTTCATCCACAAAGAGGAAAGGTGCTCTGGGCTGATGTGACGGAGGGCACTCTGAGAACCTGCAGTTCCAGTATCAGCATCATCCCGGAGACCCTGGCCAAGCAGAAGCTGTGAGGCTGGGTCAGGGACCACGCCCTCCCTTGAGAATGAGGTCTGCCGGCTTCTCAGAGCTCTGGAGATTTGAGGGCCTGTGTTGTGCTCCCCATGTATGTCTCATGTGCCAGCTGTGATTTTGGGGGTGAACATTTTTAGGCATCCCAGGCATCTGGGATTCTCTTAAAAAGCTCCCCACACCTGGCATCGCATACCTTTGAAACCATGGCTCTGCTCCTGGATACCCTACACCTCCTGGTTACACATTCCCACCACAAATAAAGGTTTTCCCTGGAGTTACAGGGTACTCTCACAGTGTGGGAGCAGGGAAGCTGGAAAAGGAACTGGCTGTGCTTCCTGGGTGAGGTTTTTTTTTTCGGTTTCCTAACAAACAATTTCCCCTTTCCCTCTTTTCCTTTAAGTGAGAGGTTTCCTATCACAGACTTCTGTTCCACGGGACCCTGGCCATCCTAAGCTGTTTTTGATGTTCCTGGAATAACTGGATTTCATTTATTTCCATTATTGTGTAATAATACAGACTGAGATCTATCATTTGCCAAATGCTAAGGCACTGGTTTAAGGCTTTGAACATGTGTAAAGTGTTCAGTAATTTCATGTGCTAGAAAATATTCCCTACATCTCAGTGGACACGAGACATGGACGTTCGGTCACTTGGTACAGCGCCGCGTGGTTGGTGAGGGATTGAAGCAACCTTTAAAATCCGGGCTAGCTGCTTGTAGAGCCTGGGTCTGAATTCTTTGTCTTTTACCCTTTCTCAACATGAGGAATAAAGACTATTTTAAAAGACTTAATGGAATGCTTAGTTCACCAAACTTATCCCAGGAAACCTCATTTACAAAAGGCTAGGTAAAGGATGTAGGAAAAAATCTCAACTAAAAATTAGCTTTGCTTCATCATCTTCTTCCTCTTTGTGTGGTTTAAAGTCAAACAAGACCAGGTTGGCTCTCACATTCGGGCATCTGGGTGCCAGATTGGGATCCCCTGTGGGCTTTCAATAGCTGAGGGAACATCTGGTCCACTTCTGGTGCCTTTGGCAAGCGGGATTCTGCCCATGAGTGGAATGCTCAAAACAATGATCCCGAAAGACAGGTACAGAAGAGAGAGACAGACTTTTGAGATGAAATAAGGGTTTTAAGAAAATGTCGTTGGAATCACAGCAGAGCTATTAAGAGCTTTTGCAGAGAGCGTATTGAATGACAGTCATGGAAACAACCCTTCTGACTTCTAGACGTGGAAAATAAGGCTTGCAAATAATGTAAAATGTATGGTGGAGTGTGAGCAGAGTATAAGATATCAAGCTAACGTGTTTGTCAAACGTCTTCTTCCCTGACCAAAACGCAGAACACTTTATAAGCCTCTTATATTTTCCTCATTAGCTATGGATTACAGCCACCAAGCAAGGGGTGAGAGCTGGGACATTCTTCTGGTCGATGTAAGTAACCTTTATTTCACCAATGCTTATAAAGTTACAATTGCGAATGATTGCACTTACGAAACATCAATTCAATGTAGACTTCATTTCAGTCAATTGTAAAGATACCAAGCTTTTGTGTATTTATTAATTCAAAATTCCTTCCCAGGCGTTTGTTCTTCTGAGCTCCCTGTGTTCCTGTGTCTGCTTCCCCCCTCCGGCCCTCCCCCCTCTCCCTCTCCCTCTCCCTCTCCCTCTTTCTCTTTTTCTCCTTTCCCCCCTCCTTTAAGAATGGAAGGTCACCTTTTCTTCTAGCTACCCTTGAGATCTTTCTGTACCTCCTTGCAGCTCTGCGGTAACTTGCCACCTTGCGAATGTATACTTCTCTTACCTATTGCTCTGGTTTGCATTTTCTGTCCTATGTTATATTTCCCTTGGTTCACAATCTTCAAAATCGGGTGTGGTCTCCGGCAGCTGGGTGAGTGGTCTAGAGACTGGAAATTCCAAGAGGAGGCGGGGCCGCCCTCTATTTTCACCCCGTTTTTCCACCCAACTCAGCCTGCCCCTAGTAGAGAAATGGGTCGCCCCTGCAGAGGGATGGGAAGGGGGTTAACTAGTATTTATCGAGATGAAATGTACCTAATAAAATTGTCAACATGTTGATTATTTTTAAGGCTCCTCAGTAAGAGATGGGATCTGTTGCAACTTCCATGGGGGTTTTGTTCCCCACTGAGGTGTTCTTTCCATCTTCCTCCTCCCAAACCACCTAAAGCTGTTTCTGTATTTGCCTCTTATGACCCAACAAAAATCTTATTATTCTATAATAGCAATGTGCCGAGAGCAGTCACAGTTCAGCTTCATCCCCAAAGGTGTGTCTATAGTCTCCAAATTAAGGAATAAAAGCTGCTTTTTCACATCTGAAGGGCTAAATTAAAATTGGGTCAAATGATTTGAAATGGAGACAGGAAGTTTCTTTAAAAATTTTTCCTTTTTTTTTTTTTTAAAGAAATCTCTGGAGTTGAGAAATGCGTATGGGTCTGCTGGAAATGATACTGTTTCATGTAGGTGGCATGCGATTTACCAGTTTAGTCTCGGGCATTACCTCTCCATACACCCTTGACTGTCAGAGATGCTTAGAGAAGTGATTCCTTTTGCTCTGCAACACATTTGCCGGGCAGGGTGGAGAGAAGCCAGCAACATAATTAATCCTGGGTCCCCACCCCTGCCCCTGACACCGCTGCACAGCTGCTGTGAAAAGGGCCAGTGTTCTGGCTCTGAATGAGAATTTTCTCCACCCATGTGAAACCACTCGTAAGAAGGTGGCTTTTGTGTGCTACGAAGAGCTCCGTCGTTTCACTGTGCTTCTCAGACTATTCTTTTATTGCTGTGTCCTGGAAGCAACTTGCATTCAGTTTTTTTTCTTCTTTTTTGGAAACTTCTTATAATTAAAAAAAATAGGATCATTGAAGGGACTGTGTGTCAAGGACTTCCACACCGGTACATTCTGAAACATTTTGATTTAGAGTTGAATTGGGACTTGCAGCTGGAAGGCTGTCTTTTCACGTGGTTTTCTGTAGGGCAGCCTAAAGTCCTATTCTTGCCTTATTTTTTAATGACAGCATTTCATTCCAGAGTCATCCTCCGTTGATGCCCGTTACATTTTTATGTCAAGGCAGCAAGTCCCGTTCTGTATGAGTGTTTGGATGGAGCCTAATCCCAGGTCTGCTGTTCATGAACTTGCTGACCTTTGGCAAGTGATTTAATCTTCCAACAAATGGACCTTAAAACGAGCATCACAGTACCTTCATCGGCAAGTGGTGGGAAGAGAGGATAAGTGAGCACATCTGAAGTGCTCATTAGAGAACAAGCAACGCAAGGAACTGCTCTCTCCATGTTCTCTGCTTCAGCTTTGACTAGGCAGTGTGTCTCTCTCTACAGCCCAAAGTAATTTGTTCCCCTTTACCACTGAGTATCTCATCCAGTCCTTCATTTTCAATGCTTCCCTTTTTTTGGGATCATGTCTTACGTATTTGGCCTTGTGACAAATTCTGCCTCAGTCAGTGATGGCAAAGATAGTGACATGTGTGCTGTATTTGTCTGCTTTGGCCTTTGCCTCCCTTGGTCAGGTTTATTTGTGCTGTCTCAGCGCTGTATTTGAAAGCCTAGTGGCTAAGGGATGTGTCTCCATGGGAGGTGAGGTTATTTCATCAGGATAATTTAGGAAAGTTAGGGACCACCTTGCCCATGTCCAACATCACACCTAGGATGGACACTCAGACCTGAGGCATCATCTAACACCCCTGACACACACACATGAACACACACACACCACCAGCCTCTGCCCAGGGAACTGTGACCTACTTGTCTTCTCCAAGAAGAGGAGGGTGAGTCTTCCGTCTGGCCTTTTTGGTGGGAGCATCTTGTATCTTTATTTATGTCTACACATATCCCTTAAGCATGCTATGCCTTTAACAAATACAGTAGTACCTTGATTTATGAACACTTCTGTTCACAAACAATTTGGCTCCCAAATGGAAACGTTGGGCAAAATTTTTCTCCCATTCTCGAACTCCGTGTCAGGTGATGACCACAACCACAGCATCTTTCCCAGAATCACGAAAGTTCGTGAGCCAAAGCACCACTCTGCTTCGTGGGTGAATGTGTCATCTCTGCAGATCTATAAATCTAGCACACAATAGTAAAATCCAATATTTTTACGAGACTTTTCTATGTGCCAGGAACTATTTTAAGTACTTGACATAGATTATCCCTTTTAGTCCTTACAACAGTCTTATAGGTAGGTGCGCTGGCTGTTGTTTCGTAGAGGCACCGGTAGGTTAGCTAACTTGCCACAGTCTCGCCATGAACCCTCTTAGAAGGCAGGATTCAAACCCTTGGATTTGGGCCGCTGAGCTGGTGTTTTTAATTTCTTTTCTCTTATGGTTCAAGTATCCCATCAAGCAAGGGTGCTAAAGGTGAACATTCTGGGCTCCACACAGATTTTGTCAGCCTGCATTTCTTTACTCCCATCAGAAGTGGGTTCACTGGAGTCCACGTTTGTGGCTTCACACCAATCACATAAAATAAAGCAGCTTTTGGGCAGGCAGTGAAGTACAGTATAATGAAAAGGTTCTGACATTTGTTTTTTTTAAGTTAGGAAAGAATTTAAACTATGCAATTGTAATTATTTTGTTCAGATACAAGGGATTTCTAAGGCTGAAGAATTAAATTCCTCAAGTGATTAACTTGGCTTTGCTATGCCTATTTCTAATTCAATTATAGGATGTAATAAACAAGGTCACATTTATTCAATAGTACTTGAATATGTTTACATCAGGGCTCATTTTTTTGGTAAACATTGAGCATGGTTTTCTAGTTTTGTATAACTCTGCACTGAGTGGATGCCAACCGTCCACATGGCTCTGAGGGGCCAGCCCTCTCTGGGCTCTCTTGCTCTTGTGTACTGAAGTAAAAGCCTCACCGGCTCACCCAGCATCCCCTGGAGTTCCTGCTCATTGTGATCAAACTGGGTTTTAGCTTGATTCGCCATGAATGTGTGTCAAATGCCTGGTTGTGGATGGATAAGCAGAAGAGCATTTTGTGCTCCTTGTTAAAAACAAGTAAACAGATTTCACTACAAGTCACGATACCACTCAGCGGCCGAGCACCCTCGGGTGACCCAGCCCAGCTGTTGTGTTAGCTGAGAGCTCTTGAAGCACATGCCAAACTTAGGGTAATTATATTTCAACAGAGGAATGAGGCTTACACAGAAAGCCATTGTGGATGAAGATTGTATAATCTTGGTCAGTCTTATAATTACATGTGTCTCTTCTCGATAGGTTTTTATAGAGCTGGAAGAGAATTTCAAGGCTACCTTCCCTAACCCATTATTTTATAGAGGAGGAACTTAAAGTTCCGGGTTAATGTTTCTAAAGCCACACAGCTATTGAGCAGCAGAGTGATACCTAATTTGGATCATGAATAAACCAAGCATTTCTGTTAAGCACTTCCTGTGTATCAGGTGCTTGCTTACTATGTTTCATTTCATATTTGTGAGCAAGTGGGGTGGTACTCTGACGTTGTCTCCAGTTTTCTGATGAATGTACGGAGGCTTGGAGAAGTCAGAATGCTACCAAGAGGCAGATTGAGGGTGTTAAGGACTGGCCTTCTTTAGCCACAGCGAATGGCTAGACTAATAAAGGACAGTGATCCTGTCACCAGGACCCTTCCTGCAGGGAGCAGAGTGTCCGTGTTTTAGCAAGATAGGTTCTTCATCTGGCTGGTGAATCAGAATTTCCAGCAATCTTCTGGGCGAGGGGCTGGCCAAAGGGGTATGTTGCACATGGAATTTGAACCCTAATTCCAGAGGGCCTTTTATACAATGAAGTCCAAACAGGTAGTGGGGAATGGAGAGTGCTTGGCCTAGGGCAGGTGCACCTGTGGCCAGGCAGGCTAACAAGAGGCATTGCTGGTTTGTCCCCGACAGTGCCATCCCCCACGAGCGGAGGATCTTGACCATCCTGCAGTGGCTCTCCCTGCCAGACGACGAGAGGTATGCTTTCCTGCATCTCTTGTCTTTCTTCTGTACTTCTCCAACTTGGGTTGGCATGGGTGAAATGCTAAGTGGGCCATGACACAGATGCCAGGGACTGGCAGTGTTAAAAGTTTTGTGGCTATGGGGAAGTTATATTTCCCTAAGAAGGATGGGTAGTTGGATACCGCAGAGTTACGTGGATGACTACAGCTCTTTATGCTGCCCCGACAGACAGTGGGAGGGCATTTCTGGTGCTGGTGAGTAAACCATCAGCACCTCAAAGATGGAGCAGAGGTTAAGACTGACTTTGCCCTGGGATAGATTGGTTCCTTCAGGCTCAGAGGGGAAGGCCTACGTGAACTATTGCTGGGCTCTGTGACACTGGGGATCAAAGACCCGAGAGTGTGTTCACATTTTCCTTTGTGATGTTTGATTCCTCAAAGTGGTGCCAGCCAGTGACCACAGTGGGGGTGGTCTACAGGGTGTGGGTATAATAGAAAAAGAAAAGTTTATCATGGATGTGTGTATCTCTGTGTGTGTGTGTGTATGTGTGTGGTGATATTTGTTCTGTGTGGTTTGAGGGAGATTCTGAATCTTCTAATTTTCCTGTAGGCCATCAGTCTATGCCTTCTATTCTGAACAACCTGATTTCTCTGGACACAAATATGGCCCCTTCGGTCCTGAGGTTAGTAGTTTATCGTCTGCCTGAGCAGAACCTTGGTCCCAGGCTACCTGATGCACTGACCTGGTTGTAGGATTTTTGCAGTCGTTGAGAGTCTTGTTGTCTAGAAGGTTTATACATAGTCAAAACCAAGACTAAACACATTTTAAAACAGCTTAAACATATGGGTTTCTCTTACATGAACTCTTACAGTGACATTCAGATTGCTTTGATATTGAAACATCCTCAACTTGATGGTAATGGGAAATGGGGTGAATTCCAGCCTTGTGGGTCTCAAGGAAGAGGAAGCTCAGGAAGGGTTGGCAGCCACCATCACTGGAAAGAGTGGAAAGGAATATTGAGATGAAACGGTATAAAACATGACAATTGCATTTCCACACCCTGAAAATGTTTATGCTATTGAGAGAGAGTAGGTTAGCTAAGCGATCCCAATAGCTTTAGCAGATAGAATCAGCCTCACATATGTTAAGAGTACTGGCCACTTTTTTATTTGATAAATTTTGACATTGGCATTTGTACTGTGAAATCATCACCATACTAAAGAGGATGGACATATCCATCACCCCCAAAGGTAAAATGAATGCTTAACTACTGAACAAATCTGATTAGCAGACTTGTATGACAGTCTTTTTTCCTAGCACTTAGTCACCTCAGAAGACAATTGGTGTAAGGTAGGACCCAGGATAACTTCAAATTCAGGAGATGGGAAAGAAATGGTTGTGCAGTGGTACCTTGGTTCACAAACTTAATCTGTTTTATGATTTTGGAAAAGACGGCCATGTTTGTATTTGTGTGGAAAGATGGCCGTGGCCATGTTTGTCACTCAGGGCAGAGTTTTCAAACAAGAACAAAATTTTGTGAAAAGCTTCTGTTTTTGAACCAAACTGTTTACAAATAAAAGTATTCATGAACTGAGGCACCACTGTATTTTATTATGTTCCTGTCTCGTCTAAGATGGAAACATCTAAATGTAAATCATTTAAAAATATGGTGAAATCTACAAATCAAAGCTTTTAAATATTGTAACTGTTTTCCAGATTTTTTTAAAAAAATGAGGGTAATGAGTTGTACATTAACACTTAATGTCAACTCAGAAATTATTTTAAAAACTCTGTTGGAAACTGCCTCGAGTTCCCTAATAACCTGTGACATCACTTTGCCTTCATTAAACTCAGTGTGTTCAGCATAAAATTGAGTTGGAGATGCAGATAAATGTATCTTGGTTTACATATTTTTGAACAGATTACAGCATGTTTAAACAGAGAAAGCAAAGACCAAGGATCCATCCGTATTTCTGCTTTAATGCCAATTCAGAGGTTCTTTTTAAACATTAGAAACTAATGTCTGTGTGGAACCATTTTTGTCTTAAATCACTGAAGTCATATAAATCTGATACTCTTTTTTCCAATTAAATCTTCCTTTGATGTTTAACCAGTGGTGCATGATTATGAAACACAAATGATAAAATGAGATAAACATCTGCATACACAAGACACAAACCTTATTTTGCCAGGAAAGCAAAGCAAAGCAAGAATGGTTGTTTTATCTTTAGGATGACTCTCTTTGAGATGAATCTAAAGTGAACAAAAGGAACCACATTTTACTAAAATGTTAAACCTAAGCGGTTCCATGTGCTGTGTTTAAAAGTTGAACTCTGCTGGAACAAGAGCCCTTAAAAACCCCAAGAACAGGCAAAGCAGGGATTGGTACTAGAACAGCTACTCTCTTAAAAGGAGGAGGCTGGTACTTGGAGAGGTTGGGGATACCCAGGTTGTCTGGATGGTAAGTAGATCTTGAAGGTGGAATTGGAGGACTCCTTGCTCTCAGACCATGGTCTTTCCTATGGAATCATAAACCCCTTTTTCAGTTCAAGGGACAAGCAAAGTGGCCCATAAGTAACTGAGTTCACATCACATAAAACCTTTTCTTTATGGCAAAAGTTGGCTTTCAACAGTACAGATGAGGTGTAACTCATACCGTGTTATATGGCTTAACAATAAATGTTCTTTACCCATGAATGTCTTTGAATTTCCACAGTTGAAAGCATATGTGTATGCGTTTTAGTTAAGAAACAAGTTTTTTTCCCAAAAGTACTGAGCAATAAAATAAACGAAGCATGATATAGAATGATTTCATTTGCACAGTGGTGGTTTGTGTGTCAAGGGTTGCTCACAGATACAAGCATTTTTTGTCCTATAGTAGTTTGAATTGAGTTGGCATTATTCATGTTGTACATATACCCTTTTTTAGTACCAACATTTCTTGCAACTGGGACTTGCTTCTCTGTATACTGGGTAAATCCTCTAGCAGATCTCAGTAATGGTAATCTCTGATAACCCGATCATTTCCTCCTCATAAAGGAAGGAATATTTTGAGATTTCAGCCATTTCTCATCTGGTTCTAGGCATCTTATTCAACCAAAACAAAATAAAAATACATTTTATACTTCTAAAACATGAACCCAAATCAAGACAACAAAACTTGTCTCTTGTTAATAGGCCAATAACTTACATACCCATATATAGTATCCTATATACATGTATGTACCTATGTATTTCTATGTAGCATTGTATAATTTTTTGTGAGTGAAATGGCTATGAATACTAGGTAAATTATTATTTAAAATACCAGTCACATATTGTCTTTCACATACAAGAAAATAACTTGGCTTTGAAATTTAATCGAAATGATTCTACTAGCAAAGTGCTATACACTACAATAGGATGAATTCAATTGAAGTGTGTGCTTTATTTGCTTAATATTGGAGTATGCTGTTTTTCAGGATGATTCTCAAAAAGCTATTAAGCGAGATAATCAGACATTGGGCTAATATTTTCAAGATATGGTGTTTTGCTCCTGGTTTCATAGTGTAATGGTGAATGTTCAAAAATATGCTTGCTTTGGATTATTGGCGCAATCTTTTCCTCTTTGATCTTCTGTGCTTTCTCTCTCTGTGACCTTTTGTTCGGCTGCTCTTCAAGGCCTCGAGGCAGAGCTTTGGCTGGCTACTCCCTACCTTCAGTGGGCAAAATATGCTTCTGAAAAGTAGGAAAATGTGTCCCTCTGCCTACCATCTCTTAATAACCTCAGGCTACAACTTCTTAGTTCAGGCTACAGTATGGCTGGTCAGTGAAAACTTAGCTTTCATCTACCTCTAACATTTGAAGAAAGAAACAAATGCACTATAATTATTGGATGAAAACTCAGTTTGGCTAAACCCTGTCTCTCCCTCTGCTCATCTAACCTGCTGCCTCAGAAGGCTCGCCTGGAAACTCTTGGGAATGTTGAAGTCTCTTGCAAACGGCCTCCTGTTTGATGGGCAGATTTGACGCTAGCAGAATGTATTTGGTGACCATGAAATGGAAAACCCCTCTTTTCCTTTTCTTGCTGTTCTTGTGGAGATGCGCCTGAAACTAGAAGCATTCAGACCAACCCAAACCTTCCCACGGGGCTGTGTTTCTGGATCGCTGTGCTGGACAGACAGACAGGACAAGACAGACACGGAAGAGCCCTTGCAGTCGCTTGCCCTGGGAATAGCGAAACCGCATGGCCGAGTTCTCCCTTCTGGTTCACTAACATTATTCCTCTCCTGCCCCTACTCGCATCTGAATGGCTCGGGATGTCTCCCGCCCAGAGAGAAGCCAGCTAGATGGATGCAGGGCTTGCTGCTTTAATTCACCTTTGCACCATCAGCAAATCAGGGGCTACATTTTCTCCAGCTTTTGAAAGTTGCGAAAGGTTACCTTCTCTTAGTTGATGCATCCGACTTTACTGCCCTCTGGGTTTTCAGACAGAACATGTAGCCCTGTCATCCCCCCCCCATGGGGGCTCCTTTTTGAGACAGGGTGTCACTATGCAGTTTAGGTTGGCCTTGAGCTCACTTTGTAGCCCACGTTGGTCTGGAACTTGCAATGACCCTCCTGCCTCGGCCTCCCAAGTGCTGGGATTACAGGCGTGCACCACCACACCTGGTTCTTGGGAGGTTTCTGATAGCAAAGGCATTGCAGAGACTTCCTGCACCTGTGCACAAAGACACGGCAGTCTTGATGACTTTCCACATTTTACTTACTTCTCAAGGACAGTTTGTTAAAGTACGGTACCATTTATGTTAGAGTTCCTCCATGCTGGAAATTTCAGTTGTCAGTTAAAATAATCTTCTATGGAAAGTCTTGTTTGCGAATGCACCTTCAGGAGCAGGGAGGATTGTTTATTATTTATATTTCATTCCCTCTTTCATGTAAACATTTTTCCCTTGCTCCTGGCTGAGGAAGGTAACAGTGATCTGATATATTTGGTGATGTGCACAGATACGCGCAGATTCGCAACTGGTACCGCCTCTGTCAGCCTTATCCCCACCTGAGCTGACTGAGTGACCGTATTCTGTGTCCCTGTGAGCTAGTATTGTACACACAGAGAAGTTTTTATAACCAAGGCAGCCTGTCCCTAATGCAGGAGCTTCTCTAACGTCACCTCCGGGAACTCCACAAGTGGGCTCTTCGGCAAAAGAAACCTCCCTACTAGGTTCTCTTAGATCACCTGCTTGTTCTCAGTTCAGAGGCTTTTTCTATAGAGGTTCCTGAGTTGCCCCTCCCACCGCTGTGTCCTCACTGATGGAGACTTAGCATTGCTAACTAAGACTCTGTGACCCAAGGCGGGCGAGTGTGAGCTTTTTCATCTGCCCTGGAGGGACAGACGGCTTCTGAGTGGAGACATCTTTATCCGCCAGTACAGGAGAGTAGTTATGCCTCACCTCTTACTCCGGCTAAGAGACCTAAGAGGAAAGTTGCCCCTAAGAGGAGACAGGAAAGACCAGTTGCTCCTCCAAAGAAAAGAAGAAGAAAATTACATAGGATGGATCATTATGCGGCGGAAACTCGTCAGGACAAAGTAAGTTCATCTATTGTTCCAAAGGTTTGTGGCGGGCAGGTCTGAGCAGAAGGTTTCCTTCAGTGCCCTGCTTTGAGAATTGGCTGGATACATTTTAGAAAAACTCTGTGGTGTCATTCTTGGCTTTGGAGCCAGAAGAATCTAGCACTTTAGAGGTTAATAGTGACACGAAGATTTCCTGAACGTTCAGCACGATAGCAAAAAGGACCTTTTCATTTTCTGTGGTATTATCTCTCCTCACATTCGTATCAACCTCTGGGATGGAGAAGGCTGTGGGTTTTGCTTGCATGTAATGTACAGGCTTAAGCACAATGGTTTCTGGGCCTGGATCTTGAGAAGAATCCTAAAGGCAACAGGGGTAGCGATCAAAAACTACAGATTAGAACTCAATGGAAAGCTCACTTAGATGAGTGGCTTGAACTTTCAGAGATCAGAGAAGGTATTAGAATAGAGACAAAGCTGGGGATATAGCTCAGTGGAATAAGCGCTTGCCTAGCAAGCGCAGGGTCCTGAGTTCGATCCCCAGTACCAAAAAAAAAAAAAAAAAGAATAGAATAGAGACAAGGGAACAGCTGAGATAGAGTGAACGTAGAAAAAAGGACAGATAGGGTCATGTGTGTTCTCTCCCAGTGGCAGGGATAATCACTTTTTCTGGTACCTTCACACGAGTCTCTGGCTGTCCCTTGTCACGAAACCTCCAGTGGCTTCCAAGGCAGCATCTTATTTATGATCATCTGAATCGGTCGCTGAGAAGCAGGCTATGGATTTTACCTGAACTGTCCTGATAAGTAGAGGAAAATAAGTCATTGCCAAGAATTGACATATGTTGTGCATTTGGTATTTCTTTGTCTAGACAAGGATGTTGGAGAAGAGGATGATTTTCTTAAAGCAAATACCACATAGTCCCACATCTGTTAGTCCTGGAAGATTACATGGCACATCTCATTTTGAAGCTCTCTGTTGTGACTTTTTCCTTGGGATAGGATTTCAAGTCCTGCCCCCATATCTGATAGTACTGATGAAGTGACACGAGGAAAGGTCTTGAATCATCTGGGAAGATGCTGTTGGGAGATAATATCATGCACCCGAGCAAAAGTGCTGTTCAGCTCTTCTGCTCTTTGTTATCGTGGGTCTGTGTGTGTGGTTGTTAGCTAAGCAGTACAGTTCCTCTAAAGTACCGTCAAGAGTTTGCCCCATGTGGAGATTTTTGAAAATCTTCTCATTGCAGTTAGAAAGGAAGTTGAGAAGGAAGGTCTGTTGTATGTTTGAGGGAACACTCATGCCATTAGGGACTTCTATTTGAAGCAAAGTGACACATGGGTGATGTTTTCTGGACTCTGGAAATGATCTTAAAAAAAAAAGGACCGAGTTTTATTTCCTTAGATTCTATAAGAAATCTTCTTGTACAAAAAAAGAGAAACTTCTAGTACAAACTCAGTGGTTCACATTTGTGTAAGTTAGGACCCTTCTAGATTCTTATTTTGCTCAAAATCAGCATGAAAAGAACTAAGGTGAGGAGCAGAAGCGTGTTTCTTAGAATAGTTTTTTCTTTTTTATGAACAATCTGTTGCTTTCAGCAATTGGCAGTTCAGTTCCCCGTAACATAGGATAGATCCCCGTGTATTCATAATGTTCTAATTAACCATCCAGTGGAAGGTTGTGCTCTTCACCTCAGACTTCCTCTTGAGTCACTTAACCACCCTCTTCTTACCATGGTCCAAAACCTAATGTGATTTTCCATAGTAGGTAAAGGACTTAAACTATCCGTCTGACTTTGTGGTCACTCTTAAAACTCCTGGGGTTTACAGAATGTCTTTACATTTTAGAAAAGCCGTTCCATCTCAAAAAAAGAATTGATCTCAGTCCCATTTCTGATATTCTTATGTCAAAGAACCATAACAGGGATTGGATGAGGAGCAGTTTTAATTCTCCTGACAGGATATAAAGTGCTTAGACCAGATTTCTCTTTAAAATGGCAGGAAACTCTCTCCTGGACAAAGCTCTGCCTCTGGGCCTGAAGTTTTCTTTTCAGAATGTTCTAAGGGTAGAAGCTCTGTGGAAACTGAGAAGGAAAGAGACAAACAAACAAAGCCTGTGAGGTCTAACTTGGTCTTTTTTCCAGATGACAAACCCACTGAGGGATATTGACAAAACTGTGGGGCAACTCATGGACGGACTGAAGCAACTCAAGCTGCACCGGTGTGCGAATGTCATCTTTGTTGGAGACCATGGTAAAGCTTGGCTTCTTTTCCTTGCCAGTAAATGGATAAGTAGGGCATTCTGTAGCTGTTGTGTCATGGAATCCTTGCCCTTAGAATCCAAGGTCCTGTTCCTTACTTCTTTGTCCTTTTCTTCAGGATAGGGAAGAATTAGGCCCTTCTTGAAAAGTATGAGACAGCGTGAGGCAGCCTGGGTTTATTTTAATCAAAAGTAGGCACTTCTGCATCTTCCCTTTCTTGGTAGGAAAGCACTTCCTGTGAAATCTATCTCTGCTTAAAATGTCATGCATATTGCTCTGATGATATCAGTGACGTCATCTGTGAATGTGGCATACCAGGTGTTATGCTCTCTTCCCTGTGAATCACATCTCAAAAGGGGCCCACAGAATTTGTGTGGTTGAAAAAGCTGTAAATATAACAAGGAGGCGGGACAAAGGAAGTGCATATAGACCAATGGTCCCCCAGAATTCACTGAGGAAATTCAAGACTGAGACCAGAAGGCCTGTCTGTTATCTAGAAGATATGAAAGACAGGAAGAAGCAGTTTTTATAAATCACTTCATTAAGTAGGAAAACTCATGACCACTTTTTTTGAGGTGATCAAGATCATTATAAACATGGCATGATTATAGAGCTGAGGGGCGGGCGGCACATAGAGCAATCTTATTTCATAGACGTTGCATTCCAGAACTATCAAATGGAAATAAGGACCTTGGAATTTGGGACTACTCCCTTCTAATAGAGTTTGGAAGATGAAAACTGGTTGATTCTTTGGCCAGTTTCATTTAGAATGGCTGGTGAATTTCCTTAGTCTCTTTCTGTTCTAGAACATCTCTGAGAAGCTACAAGGAAAAATCTGTGAGGGCTAACTTGCTCCCCTGCGGAAATTCACTGTTACCCTTCACACAGCTGTGTTTCATGGGTTTGGCTTAGTGGAGAGCAGCACATAGGGACAGAATTTGGAGCTTGTGACACAGTTGATTAAATTCGCATTGCTCAGAAGTGTTGAGAACATTGTTCATCCTTGGAGCAGTTTATGTGATTGCCTAGATGGTACTGAATGAAGATTTTCCCAGCCTTCTGTTCATATGTATTTGGAGACTCCCTTCTTGGAGTGATCTGATGCTAGAACACAGTAGCTATTTAATTTAATTAGCTATTTGTTTTAATTTTTCTTCCTGAGAGTTTCAGTACTAAAAGATAAAGTAAATAATCTTTGTGCTACATTGGAATATGTTTTTCTCTCTACTCCCATTTATGTTATGCAACAACCAGAATAACAACACCAACACCAATGCCAACAACAATAACAACAACCACCACCACCACCACTACCAAAGGAAGGAGGATATGGATCTGGGATTCCAGGAAGTGATCATTTGAATTTTACCAGATATGGGCTGCTCTTTAGTCTACAATCTTAGTTCACTCTTCACAGAATACTTGTTTCTCCTTCTAGAGAGTATTTGTACACTAGGTTGTGCAATGCAATCTGATAATCTCCCCTTAACCAAAGGAAGTAAGTTCCAAGAATACCAATGAGGGTGGATAACACCTGACTCTATCTACTCTATCTTTCTTCCTATGCATACCTACTCATAGTAAAGCTTAATTTAAAAATTAGACACAGTGAAAAGTGAACAATAGCTGTAATAAAATAGAACAATCAGGAGAATATACTTCCATAAAGGTTATGTCAACATGATCCCTCCCTTTTTCTCTCTTAACTATTATGGGGTCGATGGTAGATACGGTGTGGATATGCTGGACAATGGTGGGATATAGCAGGGCACCAAGACATTTCACTATACTACCAGAAATTCTTTATTTCTAGAAATTTTCATTAGTGTTTTTGAATTGCTAGTGGATCATGAGTAACCAGACTGTGGGGAATGAAACTGGATTTGTGGGGGAATCACAGTACATTAAACCTTTCTAATTCCATGTTATCTTCTAAATTCCTCCAATGATGTGGGCCCCGCGGCTACTCTGCTGTGGGCCCCGCAGCTGCACCGCTGTGGGCCCTGTGGCTGCACTGCTGTGAGCCCCGCGGCTGCCCCGCTGTGGGCCCTGCGTCTGCCCCACTGTGGGCCCTGTGGCTGCCCTGCAGTGGGCCCTGCGGCTGCTCCACTGAGGGCCCCGCTCAGGGCACCTTGTGGACTGGACCCGCCCCCACCCATAGCACAACAACAGGGTGGAGCCAGGCGGTCTGCTGTGAGCATGTGTGCTTTCCCACCTCCAACCATGGCAGTTTGTATACACCCATGTATGTTATAGTATAGTCTGAGGCAGCTATATCTCTTCCCAAGGCCAGAGTCCAAGGATATAGATAAACCCAGGAGTACAGTTATTATCACAGGGAAGATGACTGATTG
>PVLD010027855.1:0-20170 GCA_004027595.1 Dinomys branickii
ACTATCTTATCTATAATTTGGTATTTCCTTTAATGTTTTTGTGTTAACTAATGTGAAGATAACTATGTAATACAACATCCAGTTCTAATTCCCTACTATATTCTGTATAACTTTGTATTTTCTGTATTGTTTATGGCTTTTCTGGTTCATATGTCTCCATTCTTTTGTCTTTAAAATAAAATTTAAAAAAAAAATGAAACCCATTCAGTTATACCACTTAACTATAAACATTACTGATGTTTTAGATGTGCTTTTCTTTTATTGTTTCATGTGTGTTACTTCCTTTGTTATTTAAGAATAAGGAGTCACATTTACTGTGAGGGTCATAGATCTCTAATGTAGGGGGTCTTACTCACAGAAAACCCTTTTCAGGCCTGAGAAGAGGCACTGGCAATGTGTTCACATGGTCACAAATTTCTGTAAACCTCGCTCAGGTGAGATCAATGGACTGAAATGCTCAGGACTACTGTTTTTCCAATTAGTCTTCCATCCCTCTCAATTCTTCTCTTATCAAGTAGGAATGACAGTGCAGTGGGGATTTGGGGAACATGACTAAGTGAAGTTGAGTTGTATATTGTGTTTGATTTGGGATTTGGTGGGCTATGTTTCAAAGGTTCCCAGCCACTTCTGTAGATTTGACATCCAGGAACATTGCTTTCTGCTGACCTGTCTTTTGCTGTGACTCAGCACTGAACAACCAGAAGTTGTACTGCTGAATCTGCATATCTTATGGTGCCTAGCACAGTGACACGCGAGTGCTGGCTAGAAAGCAGGATGGTTTTTGCATCACAGGTTAGTGTGTTTGTGGGAAAGTCTTCTAACAGGCAGACCAAAATTACTACAGCGTGTGATTCAGTTCTCACTGATGCCTCGTCAGAAGAAACCTGTATCCTGTGAGGAACTTAATTTGCCAGAATTATAATTGCCCAGAATGTGTAATTCCAATTCCTGCATTTTTCATTTAAAAATTATAACGCTAGGATTTTCCACATTACAATGGCTTTTGCAAATCTTTATATGCTGCCGTGATGTTTAATTGAGTAAGTTGACTCCATGTTACATAATGATGTCCTGCTGTGTGGTGCTCTGTACTCTGTGAGAGGATTTGGAGCCCACTTTAATGGCCTTCTCCTTCTCCAACTCATTTTCTCTAACTTTGCTTCTGTCTCTCAGGTCTAAGCACACTGTTCTCCTTGGGTATCTTCCTTTTCTGTTTCAGCACAGCGACTTACTCCTTGTCTTGATTTAGTGCATAGCATTTTTCTTTCCTACAGGCTACCCTGACCTTATGAATGACTGTGTTCCCATAACACTATGTGTTCTTCTAACTCACATCTGTGATTTCCATTATATAATAAAATTGCATTGAAATTGAGGAGGAGAAGCAGGAATATAAATATGAAAGCTGGGCTTCAAGTCATATTAGACAGTCACTTCTCTTCTAATAATTAGGCACATTTCTAAGACACAAGCTTGCTCTTATTTGGGTAAAAATCAACTGTAAACCTTATTTTATCCTACAAGTATTTTGAAGTTTCTTAGGAGAAATATACAATAAAAGAGTTAAACATATATTTTAAAAGAACTAATACTAATGAGGATATTAGCTTCATTAGATTTGGTTGCGGATGGCTAATATTTGTCTAAACCAAATACTGATAACTTAGAGAGTATGAAAGTGCTTTTCCCTTATCCAAGTCCAGGTGGGTGGTGTAGGGTGCAGGCTCCTTCCAGCTTTCTGCCCTATGCCTGTGTCGCGCTCATTCCCAAGGTGCTGCTCTCATGTCCATCTCCCAGCCAGTAGGAAGAAGAGCAGAGGAAAAGAGCATGTTTGTTTTGCTGAAGTCCACTTCCCAGATTTGTTCATGTGTCCTCCAGTTGCATTTCATGCACTGGAATTTAAATACATGGCCACATTCAACTGAAATAAAAGTTAACACTTAGGTATGTAAAAGCAACAATCTTAAATAAATGAAGACATTAAAAATTAGAATCAGTACTTTCCACTGTAGGTGTTCAGGTAAGACTTGGGGATTTTGTTACTAAGCCGAATGGGCAGAATGAACATTGAGTACAGCTAGTGGTCTCTGCCACCCACAAAGTGGGTGGGAGCAAACCTTTATTGAGTTTCTGTTATGTACACAATCGTGTTTGGACCTCATATATATTCCCCCACTAGGTGGGTTTACCTTCACTTATGATTTTCTACTCATAAAGTGACACTCAAGATATGTGTGTGAATACCTGTGTGCTCTTCCAAGTGAGCCAGGTAGACAGCAGCGGAGGTATAGCACTGGCATTTCCCTTTCAGCCTGTTTACAAATGCAAAGCCAAGCAAGTGCTCTGGAATGCTTTAGAAAGAATGGGTGCTATGCAAAGTTCAATTTCCCAGATTTCAGATGGCATCCCTTTCAGATATTACTTGTCTATTGTTTTAAGTCAATTTTCTTTCTATTGTACAGTCGTGAAAGTTATAAATTTTATTTTAATGCCTTGGTGATTATTTTACTAAGAAGGCCTAAGGCTAACCAATATCTCAATTTTTAAAAATACAAAACCCTTATGACATTCTGACATAAATTCTTCCTTTCCATCTTCCATATTACTTTTGTCTGATATTCTGCTATTTACAATTTGTTTGTAACACTCTAGCCCTAAATTATTATTGTTGTTAGAACTACAAAAATACCTGAACAATATTTTCCTCACAGGTATGCACCTTGCATCCTGTTAGTTTTTTGGTCCAAATTTCTTCTTAATGTGTTAGCTGCTCGTAATCTTTCATGTTGTTGGGCCCATGAGGAGTGAACTATTTGATTGTCTTACTTTCAACAACGTTTTTATTTTCTCATCCTGCTTGGTTGGTATAATTATAGTTGGGTAGTTATTTCTCTCAACTTGTTTAAGATGTCTTATGTATGTACAAGGGATGGGAACGTTATATAGCACACACATGGATTAATAAACTAAAATAATTTTAATAATTCCTAAACAATTTAAAAATATATTACTCAGTTGTTTTCTGCTCTCTATTGTTGTCCATGGCAGGTCTGAAATCAGTCCAACTGGACTATTTAAGAAATTATTTTTTCCTTTTTGGAAGCTTCTAAGATTTAAAAAAATGTCTGAGTTTTGTGACTTCATTCTTATAGGTTTCTGTGTGTAGTTGTGTTTGTTTACCCTGCTTGAAACTTGTCATGCATTTAAAATTTCTTTTTAAACAATAGGTTTAGTTTTTAGAATAATTTTAGGCGCACAGAAAAATCGGGCAGGTAATACAAAGAGTTTTCCTGTACTATATTCCTTTTGACCACTCTCAGCGTTTCTGCTATTGCTCACATCTTACTTACATTAAGGACATGTGTTATAATTGGTGAACCAGTACTGCCACTTTATTGTTAACTGAAATCCACCGCTTACAGGCTGTTTGTGTAGATGAATGAATAATGTCACGTATCCAGATTACATTGTTATGGAACACTGTCAGTGCTCTAAACGTCTGCGCTTTGCCTGTCTGTCCCTCCCTCCCCTGGATACCGGAATCCCCTGTTTCTGTTATTTTGCCTCTGTCAGGACATCAAGTGCTGCACTTGAAATGACTCAGTTTGTGTGCTTGGTTTCTTTCATTTATCAACGTGTATTTAAGTTTATCTGTGTTTTTTCATGGTTGGTTAGCTTGTTTCTGAGTAAGATTCTGAGTTAGATTCCACTGTGTGGATGTATCATGTTTTATTTATCCATTCGCCTGTTGAAGGACAGCTTGCTCACTTTCAACTTTTGTAAATTGTGAATACAGCTGCTATAAATATCTGTGAACAGACTTTTATATAAATTTAAGTTTTCAATTCCAGTGGATACATACCTAGGAATGTGGGTGCTGGATTTTTAATCAGATTATATTTAGCTCTCTAAGAAACTGCCAGTCTTCCAAAACAGAATTTGGCCTTTCTGCCGACACTGAGTGAGTTCCTCTGTCGGTATCTCCACCAGCACTGGTGTTCAGAGGTTTTGGACTTCAGATATCCTTATAGACATGTAGCACTGGTCACATTTTAATTTGTAATTTCTCACTGACAGTAGTTGGTGAGCATTTTTTCACATGTGTATCTGTACATGCCAGCTCTTTGCTTCTTTGGTGAGTTAGTTGTTCAGGTTTATTTGTTTATTTTTTTCATCTAAAAAATTGGGTTGTTTTCTACTGTTTAGTTTTGAGAACTTGTCTATCTTTTGGATTCAGATGTTTTAACAGATGTATTTTGCAAATACCTGCTCCAAGTGTGTGACTTGTGTTTTTATTCTCTTACGAGAGTCTTTTGAAGACACTGTGGATGTCATTTTAACAATTTCACTTTAACTATTTAAAAATTCAGACATTATATATTTCATTATCTGTAAAAACTTATTAGGTAAATGTTTTGATTTTTCCCAAAAATTTTTATGGTGTTGTTTTATTTTCAGGGCTATATTCACATTTGGATTTATTTATTTATTCATTCATTCATTCATTCATTCATTTTTACTTATTGGAGGCTCTGGGGATTGAATTTTGGGTCTTTGCACTGAGCTACATCTGCAGCCCTCTTTTATTTTTATTTTGAGATAGGGTTTCTCTAAGTTATTAAATTGCCTGAGTTGTATTTCAAGTTTCAATCCTCCTGCCGCCTCCCAAACTGCATTTTCAATGTTTTTTTTGTGTGTGTGTGTGTAAAAGTTAGGATGCATGGTTGCTTTTAAGATTTTCTTTCTGTTTTTCATTTTCTTTAGTTTGCCATCATATGGCCATGTATAGATTTTTAAAATTTATCCTGTTCATTGTTTTTGAACTTCTTGGATCTGTGGTCTGGTGCATTAGTATTAGTTTTAGAAAATTCTCATTTATTTATTTGAAATACTTCTTCTGCATTATCTTTCTTCTCGTATCAAGCCAAGAGTACACGAGTTATACCTTTTGAATTCATGTTACCGTCCTTGGACAACCTGCTATTTCTTTTTCATGTTTTTGCTTTCCTTTCAGTTCAGGAATTTCTTATTGACATGTCTTCAATCACTCTTCATAGGCGGTGCCCTGAGTACAAATGAACCTCTCACTTTCTTCGCTTCTCTCAGGGCATCTTCTGTTTCTAGCATCTCCTTTAATGCTTTCTTGTCTGCTCACGTTACTCATCTGTTGGTTCATGTTGTTGACTTTTTCTGTTAGAATCTTAAATCATAGTTTTCAAAACATTCTTAGTCCGCTAATTCGCAAGCCACCGCCATATTCAGATCTAGTTCTGATGCTTGTTTTGCTTCTTCAGGTTGTCTTTTGCCTGTTAGTATGCACACCTTGTAACTTTTGACTCAAGCCAGGTATCCAGCATTGAGCGGTAGGAATGAAGGTCAGTAGAGCATCAGTGTGATGCTGGATGATTATCTGGCTAGGAGTTTGCCGTGCTTAATGCTGCTGTAGCTGTTGGGCTCAGGGGCTTCAGTTTTCTTTAGTGTCTTCATTTTTGTCCTCCATCCTGTGTTTGAATTTCCCTCAAATCTTAAATGCAGTGTGTGGGCCCTGGTAATGTGATGAGGAGAGGGGAGGAGGGTGGCGTCCCATAGCCCCGTGGTTGGGTTTCAGTCATCCGGAGGATGTGACTGTGAACTGCTTTAGTGTTGCTCAATAGTTTTTCCTTTAGTTGAGACAGAGAGACCAGAAGATGGAGTGGGATGTTCTCCACCCCGCTACATCTGATAAGGCTTTGGTGTATTCTCTTCCCTTTTAGAGTAAGCCTTTGTTAAGGAGAATCCTTGGCATGTATTTGGAGAGTTCAAAACTTTGTTTGAAATAAAGGGTTTTCTTGGTTCTTTACTGTGTCTGGTAGAGTTCCTGGAAATAAAACCCAGGAACTGTGGGGTATCCTTGACTGCAGCTTTGTGGAATTTTTTATTCTGGCACTAATGACTTGTAAGCTCTTTATGTGTCAGAGTTGAAAGCAAAAGTGCTCTACAACTGTAGACATTTGAAAGGGGTTTTCTCTCCTTCACATTTAATTCCGCAGTCCACCTGGAATTAATATTCGAGAACAGTGTGAAGTAAGACCCATTTTTTCCCCTTGTAGCTAAAACATCATCACCATTTATTGAACAGTCCCTTGCTTTCACCATTAAAATGGCTTACCAGATGATTATATGTCAAGTTTCTATATATTCTCAATGTTTTTAATCTCTTTATTTCATTTTATTAGATATTTAATCCTCTCCCAATAGCACATGTTCTGAAATTACTAAATCTGGAGCTAGCAGTATTGCTCAGAGATAGCATATTTGCTGGGCATGCATAAGACCCTGGTTGATCCCCAGCATGTGCCCCGCACGATCCATTAAGGCCAATCTTCCTACCTAATACTTCTTTAATAGTGACTTCGCTATCCTGATGCTTCTTGGTAAGAATAAATGTTTCATATTTCCCTTCTTTATGTTTGGCATGGTTTTCATAGTAATGCTTTCCTTTTATTCTGAAAGCATTTCAACCATTATTTCTCTGAGTATTTTTCTTCTTGCCATTTTTTCCAACTTTTCTGCTTGTTCTGGTAATTGGATTATTATTTCTGCACTGTCAAAAATTCTTATTAATATTTATGTTCTGAAGTATAACAGTAATGTTGCATATGTTTACAATTACAGTACTTTGACAATTAATTTGATTCAGCGGCCTGTCATTCTTTTGAATGAAGTTCTTTGTTCTCTTCTCAAATAGCTGCAGAGTATACCATAGTACTTTTTTTCTGGAAAGGGTTATGAGAAGCATTTCATATCATGTTGTTTTCTAGTGGCTTGCTGTGCCTCACCAAATAACAGTTCCTGTTTCAGGAGTCTTCTGTCTTGTCTTTGAATTTTCTTCTGCTTGAGTTTTGGTTATCTTCTTCAAATTATGGTGGCTTATCTCCTTACCTATCTTCTGTAATTAATATTTACTTTGGTAATGAGAAAAGCCTACTTCTTTTCCTTTTTAATATACTCAGTTTTTTGAAGGTTTTCATTATGTATTCTTGGCTCTTCTTTAGTAATTTTCATTTCTGTTACCTTTGTTATGTTTTTATTTTGTCTATCATTGTGTGTTCTTTTTTAAAAAATGTATTTCCCTGGTCAGTCCCGGTGGCACTGAGGGACAGTGAGAAGCATCTGCTAAATCATCTCTGAGTACTTATGCACTAGCACTCTGCCTTGTTGCTGTGACTTTTGCCTCTTGCTGTGAGGAGATGTATCACTTTGGGCTCATAGTCACAAGTATTGGTTGGTCGATTGGTTACTTATTCATTTATTCATTCAATCATTCACTGAGATAAACTCTTACTGTTCAAGGCCCAGGCTGGCCTTGAACTCACAGAGATCCTCCTGCTTCAGCCTCCTGAATGCTTGGATTGCAGGCAAGCACCACCATGGTTGCAGCTCTGTGTGCCTCCAAGATTTTTTCTAAATCCAGCCTTGCTGACAGCCTATTTCTTACAAAAATAACTTTTCTACCTATCTTTGGAAAGCTCACTGCACACTGAGACTTTTGCTCCCATCAAAGCACCCCTGTTTAACCCTCCAGTGGACCATTTGTTATGGAGAACCCCTTGTTAGCTCCAGATTGCAAAGCTAGAGTTTTTCTAAGTCCATGAGTGCACACTCCATGGATTCAGCAGCCCTTTGTGCACTGTGGCTTGGGGTGGAGTCGTTTCTGGCTTTCCTTGTTAGTTTAGGAGAGAGGTGGAATTAGAGATACCTGTTCTCTAGTTGGCATAATATTCTTGATAAAAAAGTAGTCAAGTTTGCCGAACAACAATAAACATTATTACATAGACTAGTGTATGCCAGTAATTAAGTAACCAGACGTACCTCTTTTTCCCCTTCTACTTTAAAGTTTGGATTTTTTTCTCTTCTAATTAAATCCAGCAAGTAAGAGAACTCGTATAAAAGCCAATGCTTTAAAGTGCATTTAAGGCCTAAGTGAAGAAAGTCCACAAACACCAGATGCAAATCCTGCTTTTCCTCCCATCTGGTCAATTATCCTGCGGTCTTTTTAGAAAATGTATGTTTCCTCTAAATATTAAATGTAAATGATATTCTTCTTTGCTTTCTACATGTGGAGATTAACTCTTAAATTAAGGCCTGTGGTTTACCTACTAATTGATAGACTAATTGAGGAGGAAGTTGCCCTTGGTGCTACCCATAGGTCTATTTAAACCACTGACATGAAAATAAGTGACTCTAAACATATAGCTTCTCATTAGTCACCTGCAGCATCCCAGCTCTAGGAAATTAATTGAAAAGTGACACATCTCATAAGGCCAGTTGGATGTTTACTGATGCCCCCACATGATTAGTTCATGGTTGTCACCTTGCTTAAGTTGATCAACCTGCTACGAATGGACAATACTGTAATTACATCTCCTTTTGACAAAGATGCATTAAGTGTGGCTGGGATGTGGAAACCTC
Organism: Dinomys branickii; assembly: GCA_004027595.1. NCBI lineage: Eukaryota > Metazoa > Chordata > Mammalia > Rodentia > Dinomyidae > Dinomys > Dinomys branickii. The sequence continues at coordinate 8,452 of PVLD010027855.1, forward strand.
TTTCAGCTTTCATTAATTCAATATAAATCCAAAGTTTGCAGATTCAGCAGAGTTGTGTGGAGTGGCTTAATTGGAGTTGCTGGACAGGAGCATTGATTGTGCTTTACTCAGGTAAAGATGAAAGTAACTGCAACGGCAGATATTGCACTTGAAGGTCATCGAATCATAGTCAGGCAAAGGGAGCAGGACATTAAAACACACACAAATTAATGGAACTTTTATGTGGTATCATAGAATGCTTGAGTAATATAGTATCAACTGCCTTTGAAATTTCATACTTCTGCTTTTGTGTTTTGAGAAATACAAATATATTTTAGAGAGAGATTATTATGGTCAGTTTTAATCTCTGGGATGTTTGTGCCTGATGTTATTTATTTGTAGACTCTATGGCATCGTGTAAAATTAAGGCCTTAATTATGAATGAATCTGATATAAAGAGTAAAATTACTCTTCTCCTGGCTTTCCCTTGATCTCAAGTTTATAACCAAGGGGCTGTTGATTCTAAATTCATTTCCAGGAACCTCTGGACACTTGGCTGTCCTGAGGTCTCCCAGCATAGTTGCAGGAAATGGTTCCTCAAGAAGGTCCTTGCCAAGCCATCACTTTCCACCCTTGGCAAAGATCACATATGCCAATTTTAGCACTGTTAGTACCAAGTGTAAGTACCAAGACTGTGTTTTATTTCTTTCAGGAGGAAAGAAAACATGAGCTGTTTCAAATTGGGGTGAAAGACAACTGCCGTGCTGTCTCTTGTGTAGTCCTCCTTCTACAAAAGTAACATCTGTTGGGGAGGGACACAGTCTCCAGCAGTGTAAAATCAGTCCACAAATGGGAAGATTAAGACCCACAGCATCGGATTACCAGCATCTCATAGAAACCTCTTATGGCAGAGGGCTCTCTGTGGGGAAGGAAAATAAGTCTTTCTTCCTCCATTTTGCCCCTTGCGTTAATTCTGATCTCAGGAGCTCATTGTTGCATCCTCTGTGGCAGACGACCACATAATTAGAGTTCCCACTGCCAGAGCTTTTGAAAAGACAAGTGGAAATTAGCTTTTAGCTACATCCCTGCCCCTCCTCCGAACCCCATGTATAATGCCACACATTTTACAGTTCATCCTCTGGGGGCTGGCTTGTGCTTGCTCTCTTGTCTTTAACAGTGACTTTTAAAAACCAGTTCTTATTACAACCCTCAGATTTAAAATTAAGTTATGATCACATCTTCTCAGGGCATACCTAAGAGGCACTGTGTATACCCAGCCAAATCAACTGTTTCCCCATGGGGCCCATTCCTGGAAATGTTACTGTTCTTAATAAGCAGCTCAAATATGGATTTTCATTTCATCTTTTCTTCTTTACCCACAGTTCACATGTGTTGTTGTGTGTCAGGCAGTTTCCACAAGTCTCTGCTGTTACATCACTGTGGAAAGCATGAAGTGGGAGTTATTCTGATTTACAAATTATTTTTACTCAGTGACTGGGCTTGGAAATGTTCTCCTTTGCTCTGAGGGTTTTAGGCCAATGCCGTGTGTGTGTGTGTGTGTGTGTGTGTGTGTGTGTGTGTGTGTGTTGGCAGGGTCTCTGTTGCCTATTTTTCCTCCTGTAACACAAACTGGTCTGGCTAAGTATAGTCAATGAGGGAAGAGAAAGTCTTTAAAAGTGCTTCCTGCATGCAAAGGTCAGCACAGGCTATCTTTCTGGGCACAAAAGGCAAAGGTGCTGAACACAGGGTGGGAGTCTGGGAACTGTATCAGGAAAACAATCAAAGGATGAGACTGTGGCTTCCCCTGGGCATCCTTTGTAAATTGCAAGAAGGGACATGGGCATTTTGTAATGCTTTGTGACAACGGGTGCTTTGGTGCTGATTCTAGGTTTTATGACTCCTATTTTATTTCCTACAAATAATAACAGGCATTTCCCTTTTCTCCACACCACAGTAAGTCCCTGGCTCAGACAAGAAGCAACTCTGCACTGCTTTTCAGTCCTCATTCTTCTCGACTGCAGGGATGATCGTTTCTATTATACTCGTGGCCTTTCATACTCCCGCTGGTGCAGCTGATGAAATCCAATTGCCAGGTGCATGATGTGGCTGAAAAGACCCTCGTAGGACCTGTGCCGCCTCCCCACAGAGTGGGCTGGCTCCCTCCTGAGGTGGCCACTGTCAGTAGGACTGGTACCTGAGTTGCTCTCCTGACTGAGAGGATGAAATCATATGACCAGTTCATACTTTTTTGTCTTGGTCTCTTTTAAACTAATCACACAATTGTATGATCTCTGACCAAGAGCCATGACCAAGGACAGAAATCCCCTGTGTAGATTTTTCTGCCACAAACAATTGCCCTGGACTGTTGGGATAGACTAAGTAGGGCAGCCATTTTTCCCGTTATGATGGACTGACCAAGAGAAAAACTTCAGAAAACCGTGTGGGATTCTCTCGAGTCTGGAAACACATTCCTCGCCCTGTATCAGGTGCTTGCTCTCCAGCCAAGAGGCTCCTAAGAGCCCCTTCATTGTTTCTTCAGCTATTCTCCAGTTAGCCATGTCTGAAAAACAGCCCCAAGAAGTTGAAGACAGTAGCAAGCCTCCCAGAAACTTGTAAGTCCAAGGTAGTGGCAGCTGGCTCAGAGGCATTTCATGTTCTTTAAAAAAAACCCAAACTAGCAAATAATGTTAAAGAGAATTTTAAAAAATTAATGAAATAACAACAAATATGTAACATAACAAATAATTAATAATGATGATAATTCACTACTAGGTTAAAAAAACTTGCAAGTCCAAACTGCTATATAGAATATCCCAGCTAGAAACCATCCCCAAACCGTGTTTTAGTCATTTTGGTGATAATATAATTTCGTGTGAGCTTGCTTAGAAAACAAAACAAAATGTGATTTGGTAAGTGACAAGAGAGTTGGAATTTTAGTAGTGACTCATGTAGAGCACAGAGAGTAAAGTTTGAACTTGTCACATACCATGGGCATACTCAAAACTAGAAAGATAATAGCAGAAGGCCTTTTCAGTTCCCCATTATATGCTAAAGTAATTATTAATTTTAGAGTATTTCCTCTTATTTCTTGTTTTAGGTTCTCCCCTCCCTCTTTGTTAGGCACAGGAGAGCGTTTCCAACGGGAGACAGTGATGGAAAGTATTGTGAAAAGCAAACGCCTCAGAAAGGGACTTGGAGGAAAAGAACATACTCGGAAGACCCAGAAACTATTACAGCCCGACAGCTAGCTGACCGGCCTCTAAGAGCCACGGAAAGTTATCTGAGTCACAGAGATCCCCACAGATCTCGAATGGACATCCTGGTTTTTTGCTCCAGCAGGGCTAATGCTAACACTTCATAGAGCCTTACTGTTTGCATTGTGCATACTCAGTCTCTTAGTCAAATTTGTTTCTTCCTGGTTGACAGCCTTAAAGCTACAAATGTTGCCGCAGACAGATCTACCAGTAGATGTTCCTGTCAGTTTCTACTCAGGGCCCTTTGATAGACCCTACGGTGGTGGACCCTGACTGCTGCTCTGCCACTGCCCCTCTCAGCTGGAAGCAGCCAAATCACCTGATGGATGCTCATCCCTACAGTAGTTAGGGATACCACTGTTGAGGGTGATTGAGATAGGGAGAGAGATAAACAATGGGCAGCTAGGACAAGGAGCCGAGTAAACTGAGATAAGCTCTGGGAGAATTAGGCCACAGAGGGAGAGAGGCTCAGTGAAGTCTGTCCTAGGAATCCTGAGATCAGGGAACAGGGGAGTCTGCTCTGACATCAGAGGCCCAGATGAAAACAGCAACCACACTGTCTCAAAGGACAAGGGCCTGGGTACGCTGAGATGAGCCCTGGGAGTTTGGGGTGCAAAGGAAATCTGCTCCTGCTGACGTCGGAGCCTAGCTAAAAGTGGTAGCTCATTGTTTCACTTTCACATACCCACAAAAATAGCTCACCTAAGTGTCCATAGGTGTAAACCCTTGAACCTGGGCACCTCCTTGGCGTCCTCCCTTGGAGTCCCTCTCAGTTCGTGAGAACTTTTCTTTGTTCTTTCTAATAAACTGTATATGATTCATTCCCCACTGCTCTGGCTGTGGACTTCATACTTTGTCATCTTCAGGACAAGAGTGCCGAAGGAGGAGAAAATCAGTTATACCATATGGCCAGGAAAGCATGGGAAGCTTCCTATTCATTAAGTATCTACCAGAAAGCCTGCCCCTTCAGTAAGAACCTAGCAGCACTTAACTGTGTTCTTCTTCCGCCTGCAAAACAGAGAGCATGGCAGTGCAGCCTGCACCTCCTCACCTCATCTCCCCGGTCACACCCCAGTCAAGTGCTCAGCAGCCAGCTGTGACTGATGGCTAGATGGCTGCGGCATTGAACACTGTCATTCCGGACTGCTGCTTCCTGCTCCCTCACATTTTTGTCTTTTATTTAGTAAACCTTAGCAAATGTATGACTGCTTCTGTAGGGAACTTCAAAAATGATGTACACTAACACCTTAGGGCTGTATATGTAGTTTGTGAGATCAGAATGAGACGCAAAGGAATGATTATTGCAAAGGTAAGGACAGCGGTTTCTTTATTCCACTGGAAAATACATGAGAGAATTAGAAAACTAAATAAAAGAAAACCAAAACCTTCCCCAAATTCCATCTATTAGAGATAAACACTGGTTTTTTTTTTTTTTTTTTGCACTTTTCCAAGAAAGGAAGAACCTGGAGCTGGGTGATAAGCAGGGTGTGTGAGGGGTGGGCATGGCAGACCCTGTAGTTGCAGGGGAGTGAAGTTCTTCCAAGCCAGGCTGACGACTCCATGCAGGCTTCTGCCCCAAGGAAGTAAGACATCTGAAACACTGCAGGAAGGCTGTTGATGTCAGGCCCTTGAAGCCGATGAAGCTCATTCCTGTGGGAGTGAGACACCCTAGAAGAACAGAGAATAATTAAGAACATTGACTTTTTTCTTTAAGGCATGAACTTAACCAATTTCCTGGAATTTAAAAAAGAATTTACTAGAAGAAAAGCAAAACAAGTCAATAACCTGACAAACCATTAGATACTCAGGGTCTCTGGAAAGGCAGCTGAAAGTGCACAGTCTGCGTCCAATTTGCACTGTCATCCTGGAAGAGGCGAGCACTGGAGTGACAAGGAAGATTGAAAAGCTGTTAAAAGCCAGAAAAAATACCGAGCATCTACTCCATCAATGGAAAACTGTCAGTCCCTTATGTCTTTATGTTGCTAGGCTGGACGGTAATTCAAGCACAACTTCTGAGTTTTCACCAGCACTTAATTGCAAAGAAAATAAACCTTGCAAAGAAAAGAGGAACAGTGGACCTCACTCTGGTATCTGCAGTGGGTAAATCTGGGTAACAGAATTTATTCAGAAGGAGAGGAGATGTGAGCAAAGAGATGGGATGTGTCTGCAGATGGGAAACCCAGTGGATGGTTTTGGAAGTGAAACTCCCTTCGTTTATTACGATGAGCTCTGATGACTTTGCTCTGGACATTGAGTGGGAGTATATGTCCCCAGGTAAAAGGTATTACCCTGAGGGGTTAAGGGTGACCAAGTTTTGTCTCTTGCTGCCTATATCCATCCATCTCTGCTCAGGAATCTGCTTCTGAGTGGTGTTGGCTTCCTAGGCTAAGAGTGCTGTCTCAGTGTTGGGGTTTCCAGGGCTTTCCTTTCTTTGTGCTGAGAGCTGGCACTCCACGCAGTCTTGATGGCAGTGGGAGCTTGCTGTCTCAGTTAAGGGAAAACCTCCCCCCAAACACTGCAGTGTAGGAGCCTGTGGGGCCCTCCTACTGGAGCTCTAGTGCTGTGGGAGCCCCGCTGTCACACCGTAAAAACAACTGTGAGCAGCAAGCCTGGGGACATAGATTTGGAACAGCAACTCATGCAGCTCACAGCTGTCTTAGGATGAGGGGCTTTGGATGTCACAGGAAATGCTTCTTGCTGAGCAGTTTCAAGTGCTCCTCCAAGTAAATCAGAGAGCTTCTTTCTTCTGTTTATCTCAGTGCAGCCCTGACCACATAACTGAGGAACCCAAGACCCTCATGAATTAGGCTCAGACCACAGAGTTTGCCAACTCTCTGCCAGCCATTTCAGCTCTTTTTGCTGCTGCCCATGTGGATGACCTCAAAAGACACACACAATTACCTGCTGCCAATGTCTTCACAGTTCCTGGAGAACCAAGTCTAAAGAGCGCATGGCGATGACATAGAAAGGAGCATTGACAAGGGCCTCAGAGCACTAGCTTTGACCTTGAATCTTCTACAGTGTTCTTGAATGACCTTAGTGGGTCTTGTCAATTCTCAGGGGGGTTAGAGAGATGAAGATGAACTAGCAGGATGGTCTTAAACCTTGACTCAGTGGAGTCTTCTCAAGAAGCTATTGGGAACTAGAAATAGGGGGACACAGAACTGGCTTCTAGAATCTTCCATCCATCCCAAAAATAGAGGTCCATTTTTATCTGTAAACTGTTACACATGCTGGGATCCCTTAAAAAAGCTTTTATTTGAAGAAAGGATACACAGTTTAAATATTTGCAAAAACACACTAGACCATCTTCTACCTAACAAATTCTGATTTTGTGATTCTCCAGTGTTTGTTAGCTTTTAGACATTTTGCAAAAAGTTTTGTTGATGGCTGGTGTGGCAATTTCCTTACTGAGTTTTATATTCACCTGTGGAGTTTATTGAAGACTATAAAGGACATGTAATGACTTTTTATTTCTTCCAGGGGACTGGCTGCTGTCTTCATGATTCAATGGGTGGCTGCCAATTCACTAATCGTTGGAGTGTATAGTTAGAACTTTAGAACCTGGTGCTTTTCTTGACTTTGTTACTAACCAGGCTTTGAATACAGCCTTTACTCTTTTGGGAGGGAGGTAGTATATAGTCCAGTTATGTGCTTGAAATATGGACCCACTTACCAGATATGTTTCTGGATAAATTATTTTACCTCTATATTTTAGTTTATCATCTGTTCAGTAAAAATAATATCACCTACTTCATTTACTGTTATGAGTTAAAACATAAAAACTGAAAATAATGAATGATTTCACATTATAAAAAAAGAGATAAGTAAGTTAAATTATGTAAGATGCTTAGAAAATAACCTGACACAAATGAAAGTCCCAATAAACAGTAGTTAGGATTACCTGGGGTGCTGTTTTCACTAACATGTGATATGTAAAGGTTAGATGGGGTGAAAGACAAAGTCATTAACTTGCTCTTAGGCTGTACACTCTTTGGTGTACTGTTCTCTTGGGTTTATTGTCGTGTTTCTAGGACCCAGGACAGTGCCTTGCACACAGTAGGTGCTCACGGTTTACTAAATGACTAAGATCCTGCATTTTTCATATAGCTATGTAAGAACATGTTTATAGACATTTATCATGCAGAAATGGTACTTCACAATATTAAGAATATTCAGAGTATTAAGAGGTAAACCAATTTTAGTGAACTAACTCTTTTAGTTATGGTTCAGGCTGGAAAATGAACAAGCGCAAATCAATCAGTTTGACAGATGCAACTGAATGTGAGGACGTAGTTACAGAGGGCCTGAGGAGGGGCAGAAAGCCAGCAGGGGGTGGCAAGGCAGCCCAGAGATGTATCAACTGCACCCCAAGGTGGGTGGAGAAAAAGCAAGGCACGTGCTGCTGTGGCCCCAAGGCCTGGCCACCCCACGGGCGCTCAGAGCTGGGCTGTGGGAGAGGTACTGGCTGTGCCAGCATTGCACCCACCTTCAGCTGGCTAAATCCACACTGCAGTCATCACCTGGCGAGGCAGATAGGAAATGCAGCTTGAGGGACTCAGCGCCCAGCGACTCAGACAGCTGCACGTAAGGCTGAGGGATAGTCTTAGAGAAAACAGGCCTAAGCCCAGCATCCCAACCAAGCTGTGCACTGAGCACACTCTAGGAGAAGGACTAGCAAACTGTGGCCTACCGAGTATGTCCAGTCTGCTTTCTTCTTTTTGTAAATAAAGCTTTATTAAAACATAGCCATGCTCATTTAATTATATGTAGTGTGTGCCACTTCTGCACTGCAATGGTGTGATTGAGTCATTGTGGCATAGACTGACCAAGTATCCTCTAAAGAATAAGATATTTATTTTCTGGCCCTTTATAGTAAAATTCCCACCTTCTGTTCCAGAAAATTCCAATCTCCACAACCACTTGCTAGCTAAGTATTTTTACCATTCTTCTACAAATGGAGGAAGTGGCTCAGAAAGGAATCTGATTTGCCTCACAATGAGCACAGTGGTCCAGAAGGAAATGGGCATCTGACAGCCAGCTACTCTCTGACCCAACTCCAAGAGCTCTTACCACACCCTTCTGCCTTCCTCATTCAGTGACTCAGGTGCCCTTATGACCCTGTGCGCTCTAAGCTGTGCCTGGCTCCTGCGCCTCTGCTGAAACTAGCATGTCACTCGGTCTCATACCTGTGCAGGACAAATCTCTGCCTCCTCTCTCCTAGCCAGTAGTACCATGGTAGAACAGAGGAGCTGAAAGTTGTCTGGCTTAGAGCAGACCACTGGTCCTATCACAGGAGCCATAAGAAGCTGCCTGTTTGTTGGACTGTGCTTTCCAGATAGACAGCTGGTGCTTAAGAAACTCTTCCCTCTCTCTTTGTTTATGCAGTCATTACAGCAAAGCAGTAATAGCAAAAGATTTGGGAGAACGTCTCCAACATAATGGAAATCAATGTTAAAATGAGATTTGCTTTACAAGATATACAGTATAGCCAACTCCTTAGGAATGCTTCTGTAAGGCTAAGTACACCTGTCTGATGGAAAACAAAACTCCTTGAGATGGAATATTATTGCCAACACTTCTCTGCACTTCTCGCAAATTCATTGTAGGCAATGGCATTTATGAGTCAAGCTGTGTTGTTTTTGTACAACAATGATAACAGCGCGAAAAAGCTCACAGACTACATCGAATTTGCGTTTACTGGAAATTCCAAATGATTGAGAGGTAGGCACTGCTTGCTTTTGTTCTGCTCACACAGATGTAGAGAAATTGCAGGTCAGGGAACAATTTAAAGGGGTAAACCAAGTACATGTGAGACTGATGAGGGCAAGATTTTCATGTGATGACACACAGAAAGGACAGAGCCTGGGTACGGTATGATTTGACTTAGCATTTTAGCCCATGCAGGTATTTTTATAATGTAATAAATGCACTCTCTTGCCTCAGTGAGGATGATTCTCCTGGCCTATGCCTCTCAGGATAAGTGACACTAGTTGTGTTTTTAAGGCCAATGTGAACCTCTGCTGACCGCTCAGCCCCTGCTCTTGCAGCCATGGGGGGTTTGGAAAACCTATACTTCACGCTGTAGCCCCAGACCACAGAGAGGGTTGGGCATTGCCTTGGTCCAGGGGCAAGGTGCAAGCACTTGCTCCTAAGTAGTTCCAGAGCTCAGGGATTTATTTTCATCTGGGGGATGCTAGGGAAATTGGTTATTCCTTACATCCAAAAGTTCACAATGATTTCATGCGAAGTACTGTGATGGAGTAGGAAAGCTTGGGCTTCAAAGGCTGAAAAAGGTGGGTTGGAGCCAGTTGTGCCATGAATCTGACCCTCTCTCTGCACCTCAGAGGGAGTGGGTCTTCTCTGTGGCAGCTGATTGATGGTCCTTAAAGATAAGCAGGTCCCAACCTCTGGATCCCAGGAGAGTTACTTTATATGGAAAAAAAGGTTTGTGGAGACATGAGTAAGTTAAAGATGGTGAGATGGAGCAGTTATCCTGGATTATCAGATGGGTCCTAAATGCAATCACAAGTGTCCATTTGGTGTGTGTACGGGCATACTGGGGATTGAATCCAAGGCCTTCACTATGAGATACCTTCCAAGCCCCTTTCATTCTTGTGAGTCTTGCTAAGTCACTAAAATGCCAAGGGTATAATCTTCCTGCCTCAGCTTTCCAGGGTGCTGGATTACAGGCGTGCACCACCAAGCTTGGCTACTAGTGTCCTTATAAGAAGGAGGCAGAGGGAGATCTGATATAGAAGAGGACGAGGGCAATGTGATGATGACGGAAGGAGGAGAGAAGATGGAGAGAAGGCCCATGAGCCAAAGAATGTGAGGAGTGCTGGAAGGCACCAGACAAGGCAGAGAGTGTGTCCTCCCCTAGAACCAGGAGAAAGAGTGGAATGCTGGCATCCTTTCTTTAACACAGAAGAACTGGTTTAGACTGCTGGCCTTGAGAACTGTGAGAGGACACACTGTGCTGTGTAGGGCCACAAAGCTCATGGTAGTTTGTTATAGCAGCCACAGGTAACTGATATGCTCTTACATCAATTCTTATGGTGTGTAAGAACTAAAGCAAGAGAGAATTTCAAATAATGAAAAACATTCCTATAACATGAGAGAAGGATCTGAAGTAGTTTAGAAGGAACTACGGAGATTTGTGAGAATAAACCCACCACTAACTGTGTCCCAACCCTGTGCAGTTCCCCTTTGACCTTTCTGTCCTCCCCTCAACTTCCGCTAAGCCCACCTAATCTACAGCCATGTTACTCATGGCTGGGATTCAGGGTCCAGGATGGTGGGAGGCACAATTTTTGATCCCTAGGGCCTAGTCGGAAGCTTGCCCTCACCCAGTCTGCCCTGCCCCTTATATGGAAGTAAGAGTCAGTCAGAGGGTGGGAGGTGGGTGAGTGATTTTCACAGAGGAGGCCAACAGGGAGAACCTGAGGACTCAGAGGGAAGAAGATGCGGCAGGGGAAGTTCATATGGTCAACTTATGTGGCCACAAGCTCAGGCCTTTGGGCTAAGGAGAGCTGCTTCTCCTCTCCCCTGCCTTACTTCAGGGATGCGAGAGGAGCCAGCATTTGAGGAAATCTTGGTGAGGACGGTGGCTCGTCAACAGGAGGCCCTCCTGGAGGTCAGACTGCCATGTGGGGAATCTCAGCATATGGCCAATGTCAAGATAAACTGACAGGATTTTTAGAATGGTGGAGGAAGATTTTACACACACACACACACACACACACACACACACACCCTTACGTTAAGTCTTGGTGTAGGAAATATCAGTATTCCCAGGAGCAGAGCCCAACAGAATCATCTGAGTGAATAAAAACCATAGTCACCACCATCGCAGCAATAATAGTAAAGGTTAATTTCTCTACCTTCAAGAAGTGTACCTTCACACCTGGGTAAGGAACTTCAAAGATTCACAAGGCCTGTGGTCAGCTCTGTGCCTGAGGAGATAAGAAGATTTCCCAGAGAGCACAGTCCAAAGTGAGGAAGGACATAGTGACAAGTTTGGCCTGGAACTGAGACCCTGTCTGAGGGCATCACACCTGTTTCCTGGCCAAGCCTGCAAAGCGATGCTGCAGGACGGTGAGTTGGGATGAACTGCAGAATCTTTCTGCAACACAACTTCTGTTTTTCAGTAGCAACAAAGGCGGCATCCTGTTGCATTTCTTGGATGTCCAAAGCAGAACCATTACAGCTGGTCAGGAGCTTCTTCTGTGTCAGACCTGAAACAACTTCTAGTGGTCCTCAGCCCGAGGATGAAAGGGTGGCTGATGCCGTCAGCTTGCCCTGAGTGCAGCAAGTACCTGAGATAAACAGCTTATGGAGAAATAAAATATTTCCACGACAAAGAACAACTGAAGAACTTCATGAGTGCCAAACCAGCATTGGAAAAAGCACTAAAAGATATTCTAGACAGAGAAAAAAGAGACCACAATCCCAGAAACAGCTACAGAAATAACTCCCTAAATAAT
>PVLD010027856.1:0-20168 GCA_004027595.1 Dinomys branickii
GCCGCGGGGGGAGACGGGCCTCTCTGGGCAAGGCCTCTGGCGACCTTCTCTTCCAACCGGGCCCCGTTCCTCACAGGACCCACCAGGACTTGTATTGCCGCCTGATCCACCCACCTTCCGAAAGCCCAGCTTCTGAACACACGAGCCCTTGAGGGGAGCACTGCAGATCTGAGTCATAACACAGGGAACGGTTGGAGTAGCCTCACCTAGGGTTAGCAAAGAAACGGGAAGCAGGAGTGGGAACTCACCTAACATACCTCCTGGCCCTCTCCGAGGGTGACTGAGACTGTGGCTGGATGCTCAGGCACAGTATCCCATTCTGGGCAATTCCCATGCAAGTCACAATCAGCCCCTGGATCATGCCCACCCTTGGCTGAGTTTTCCTCAGTAAGCAGCCCTTAAGCTTACCCTAGGTGCCTTCCAGCCAAGCCCGGCCATTCTTATGCTGCCAGTCCAGACTTGGGATATCCTGTGCAGTGGAAGGAGGAAGGAAAACTCACATTTTTGACAGATGGATGTTGAACCCTTAGCTTTCCCCCTCCCAGGCTCTCTGAAGCCCAGTCTGTGCTCAAGTCCAGCCTATAGACCTGGTCCAGGCCATCCCACTCCTTCCACCCCAGAGCGGGCATGGCAGCAGCCCTAAGAGGCAAGTGCTGGCCTTCTCAAACATTTCACACCTAATATCCCTTGATGAACCAAGTCTGCCCAGACTTTATGGTCCCTACTGGTCCCTTGACTCCAGGGTTCCTGCAGCCCTGAGCCATGTCAGAACCTCCCTGGAGCCTCCACTGTTAAAACCTGCCTTAGGCTGGAAGCTGCCTGCATTTACTACAGGCTCTGTGGGGAATGCTTCTCCACTGGTGTTTTAGGAACCGTGGGCCCAGATGCTACTCGTAGTGGTCTCTCTGGTCAGCGGTGTCCACTCCCAAGAGCCACCTTCATCTTTCCTGTCATTCGGGAAGCCCTTGCGATTCTCTTTACATCAGGACAAGAGCACAGAAACGTGATAAATATCTTGAAAGTGGGTGAAGGAGAAGAGAGAGCCTCCTCTAGTTTATTCTTCCTCAGAGTGTCTTCCACAGCTTCCAGTCTTATTCCCATGCAGTGTCACCATCCTTGGTCTGGCTCTGCCCACTTCAGCTTCTGCAGAATTGCCAAGTTCAGCCCCTTGAAAACTGTAGCCCCTGCTCTCTGCTAGTATGGAGAAGGGAGGCTAGGGTATGGTAGAACATGCCTAAAATCCCAGCATTCTGGGAGACTGAGATGGAAGGATCGAAAGTTTCAGCCCAGCCTGGGCAAATTAATGGCTTAGCAAGACACTGTCTCAAAATAAAAAATAAAAATAAGCCAAGGATGTAACTCAGGGCAAAGGCAGGGAAGCTGGAGCTCCGGGGCTGTCTATGGTATGTGGACCTTGGATGGGCCTTTTCTCCTGCTCTGGAATGGGTTCCCTTGCCTGTGAACTGGCTACAGGGAAACTCACAGGCTTGCTTGGAAGCTATAATGTGATAATATATGGGTATAGGGTGGAACTGAAAATCTAAGAGGTGAATTATTCTATGATAGAGGGAGTGGGATGACCTGGACCAGGTCTGTCGTGTGGGGAGGGTGAAGGGGATAGAGGGGAAATGGCATCTGATATGACAAGAAGGCCTGGGAAATCAGGAGTCCAGAGGCTCCTGTGCCACGCTCAGGTCTCTACTGAGCAAATACTGAAGTCAGTCTGCTGTTTACCTACAAGAGTTTATAGTAGTCAAAAGCCTGGGATCTGTGGAGCCAGGGAAAATACTATTTGGAGGCCAGTGGCCAGCCTGGAGGGTTGAGAGAGTAGGTGGAGTATTGTAGTTAGGGTTTACAAGGGAACAGACTTAATACAGGACACATAATGTGAAGGATTTTATAATACTCACCTAAAAATGTCAAATGCAGAAGAGTGCAGAAGATCTGTCCATGCACTAGAGACCCAAAGAATCCAGCTGAGGGCCTGAATCCCATGACGATGTCCTGCATGAGTCCAGCTGAAGACCTAGAGCCCACGGCAATGTCCTCCACTAGTCCAGCTGAAGGCCTAGAGCCCACGACAATGCTTCATGCAGGCCTATATCAAGGATCTACACTGGGAAGGCTCAAAGGTCAGCGGCAGAAGCTAGAAAGTCGGTCTGTGCCAGCGGGCTGAGGGGTCTGCACCGGAGCCGGGAGGCGACGCGCAAGGTAAGGACCGGAGCTCCCCGAAAGAGGGCTGCAGCCGTTGTCAGAGAGCGCAGGCCTGAGCTCCTCAGACCGTGAGAGCGGCTGAGTTCCCGTGAAGAAACCCAGCACGACCAGCTTCTCCAGGAGAGTCAACAGCACCGTCTTCCTCTCCAGTCCTCCTTTTATGTCGCTGCCAACAGTCACCAAGCGGGCCTTCCACACCCAGAGCTGCGTCCACTCAGTTCATCTGGGTGTTCCAAGCTGTCCGTCGTTAATCTGCCACGCGGAGGGAGCAGGAGATGGAGTCATCCTCTCTGAAACCAGCACCTGTACTCATGAACCTGCATCACCCTCCAGGCCTTAGGTGCTGGGGAAGGGCTGGTCAGTCCCATTCGCCTTTTCCCCGGGACTGGCTGACTAAGGGAGAAAGCTTCCTAGGGAAAAGACGTGCTGTGAATGCACTGCCTGGTTCCGGGCCTTCAGGCCTTCAGCCTTCTGCTCCAGCCTTGTGCCCTGCAGTCCTGTCCCATTTCACCCAGAGCAGATCCACACCCATCCTGCTGCCCAGGGATAGGTTTCCGAGTACAGAAGTCGAAGCCTGGATTGAATCTGATGAATGCATAAGATCAAATACATCCTTTATATCTCCAAGATGGATTTGTCCAACCCCTGCAGACCATATTCAAGGTAAAGTTACAAAAATGTCCATGCCTTGGTTCCCATGAAGTGTAGAATCCAGCTGCTTGGGTCTGTGATGGGCTCATAAAATTGTTTACAGGCCACGATTATGCTCCTGGTTTGTTTTTGAGGCCCTTAAAAACAGAACAGAATCTCAGACTTAGCTGGGATGGGTATACAAAAGAAGAAGGGGTGCTGCTTGGGAAAAATTGTAGGGGCAAAATTGAAAGAAGGGAGACCAACAAGGAGGCTGCAGGGTTCCAAGTGAGAGGGAGATGACTTTCATGAGAGATCTGGGATGGACCTGGAGTTAGAGTCACAGGACTCACCGGGGAGATGGGTATGGAGAAGGAGAAGGCACTAAGGATGACCGATAGTGTTAAACCCGAGCCACTGAGGAGCTGGAGGTGCTGGTCACTTTTTCCCCCAAGATACTGTAAGACACCGAGGTATCAGGAGGGTAGCTGGATCCATGGAGGTTGAACCATAGCTTTGAGAGACATCATCATTTAATTGGTGCCCAAGATCACAAGACCAGAGAAGACAGGAAAGAACAGGAAGTGAGATGAAAAGGGGTCTCAGTCCTGGGGTGGAGGGTCAGGGAGGTATGAAGTTGTCAGAAAAGAACGAGAGGACAGCCAGGCAGGAAGAAAGCCAAGTGTATGGTCCTCCCTCAATATACACAGTGGGTTGACTGCAGGACACGCTGCAGATGCCCAAATCTGCAGATGCTTCAGTGTCTTGCATAATATGGCATAGTATTGGCATATAACCTATGCACATTCTCCTGGGTTCTTTAATAATCTCTAGATCACTTATAATACTTAATACAATGAAACCACTGCACTAGCAGTTGTTATACTGCATCGTTTGGGGGGGGTGGTAGTGACAAGAAAAGCTTTTCTGTGTTCAGTACAGACACAATGTTTAAAAGCAGTTTCAATCCACAAGAATTGGCTTAATCCACTGATATGGAGACCACAGATACAGAGAGCTGCCTCTATAGCTTGTAAGTTTCTAAAAACAAGTATCCCAAGAAAGGAATGGTCACTGTGTTGGATACTACTGAGCAGAAAAAGTAGGATGAGGACAGAGAGACACTCATCAGACCCGCCATCACAGACCTTGGTAGCATTCTTGTGGGCATTTCCATGGAGCCGTAGGGCTGGAAGTCCAAATGGGCAAAGTAGGTGCTGTCAGTGTGAAGGCAGAGGCAAGGAGGACAGCGCAGGGGGCCGGAAGCCTTTTTTCCAATCCCGGTGTGTGAGGCACTGAGGGGCTCTGGGCTTCGCTGAGTCACCAGAGTCCTCAGGGGCCACAAAGAGAAAAATGGTCTTGTGTCTTGGAGGTCAAGGCCTGGGCCTTCCAGGGTAGTTTAGTGGGTGAGACGGGCCGAGGAGGATGACATAGGTACAGGAATCCGTAGGTACTGCTGTCTTTGTTCTCTCAGGATAGCCTGGCTTTGAGACTCCCTCTGCTCATGGCCAGGAGGGTAGAAGGGCTTCAGTGCTGTTCAGCTCTGTGCTCTGCCTACGTGTGCTATCCTTCTGAGGGAGCTGTACTGTTTTATACAATTGTGTTTTATGTAGAAGCAACATAACCTTTAGGAAACTGCAGAAGGCGAGAAAGAGCCACTGCTTAGTATATGTTCCTCTGATTTGTATGTAGATGTTTATTCTTGCATAATTACAATCACATGGTGAACAGTTTTGGGCATGTTTCTTTTTCCACTGAATGTCATATAAGATATATTCTCTATGTTGGTGTATAGCTTTTGTAGTTATTATTGGTTACATAAAATTACATGGAGTACTGCCCTATGGTCAGTCAGCTCATCCTCTATTGGTGGTCATTGGAGATATTTTTCCAGTATTTATAGACAGCGTTACATTGATTATCTATGTAAATAGAACTTACCCTGCTGCATTCTCACAGAACTAATGGATTTAGGTTTCTTGATATCCAGTTGCTAGTTGTTGGTGACTGAACCCATTTACTTCAGAGTGCTCTCTTACACCTGCCTGCACATTATCATTTAATTATTTTACTTTGATGGGCCAAAGAAGGGCTCATTGTAGCTTCAGTTTGTCTTTCTCGGTGGTTAAAGAAGATGCTGGTTTTTCTCAACTGTTCATTTACTGATCCTATTTCTCCTCACTGGAAGAAACAGTTCCTGTCAAGTAATCCACATTTGTACCTTTCCCAGTAAGCTTTCTGAACAGTTAACAAGGGCCTGCCAGGCTGTCCTCACCTGGTAGAGTGGTCTAACATCAAATATTTGTGTCCTCCTGCATTTTCTTACACCTCTACCTCTAGCTAGTCTTCACAGTCACATTCCACTTGAAGACCTCACAGTAGTCTTGTAAGGACTGTCCTCTAAGCTTTCAGTGACTCTGCCTGCAGTCACTTCCTCTGGATTTAGAAGGGCCTTTGGGAATACGTCTTGACCAACTGATTAGTCAGTACTGACTGCTTATGGTTTTCCATAGTCTGCCTCTATCCACTTGGGCTGTGGTTACTTTGTCCTTGCTTTCTATGCAGTTATACTTCAGACCTCCTCCAAGAATGCCTCCATTTAATCTCGGCCCATATACAACTAAAGTAAAATCCTCTGGGAACTTGCCTCTTGACCAAGCTTTCCTGGGTTTTTAAAGCCACTCAGCCTCTTGTGCCTTTGACCGTCTGAAGCATTTATAGTCTACAGGGGCTCTTTGACAGGGCCCCAAATGTTCCAACAAATGGTTCTTTTTCCTTATTCAACTTCTGAACAAATTGAGAAGGAAAAACTCAAATGAAAGCTAAGTCATCACCTTCCTTAGGTATGGAAGCTTAGTGAAGGAAGCGATTTAGAGTTAGGTCAAATGAGTTTGCAAATGTGAGAATTACACCTTTTTCACTTCTCTCTAGTCTCACACAATCTGGGTAAAATGGGCCCCACATGTCACAGTGGAGACCCACACATGGACAGGAATATGAAGAGTGAGAAATCTGCTGCCCTCCTCACAGAGCATACCCCAGGGGAAAACGTTAAATCCTGTCTTGAATTACAGTGTAGTCAGTCTTTGTGTTTTGTCACTCTGGCTACCTTTGAGTTCCTTAAAGCCCAAGGAATGTATAGCTTCTTATATTCTTAGCACCTTCTAGTAGGTAAAGAAGACTCACTGTTAGCAAGCTCCTTCCTCCCATGCCTACCCACCCCAGCTAAATCTGGGATGCTGTTCTGTTTTGAGAGCCTCGTTTCTCTATTGAGGTTCGCCTGAGTGTGCAGGCAGGACCTGTAGGAAGAGGCCCGGGCCTCAATCAGGAGAGGTGACAGGCCCATTTCTGAGAGCAAGCTTCTTTCCACGAAGGTACAGGGACAAGGGCACTATTGTCCTTGGTGTCCTTGCCCTGGGACAGAGGAGACAGTCCAATAAGAGATGGGGATAGCACAGGCGTGCTTCGCTCAACTTACAAGAGTTGTGTTAAGAATCTCTTTTTGGCTTTTGCTGGACTGATTAATGAATGATTGGTCACTTAAGGTAGAGAAGATTAAATATTTTGGGGTGGATGTAGGAGCTCATGGACAAAACAAGATTGTGAACTCCACTGCTCTGCTGGCTGCTGTTTCTAGGGGCATTTGAGCCCTCACACATTTTGAAGCCCACCTGGTAATGCCTGGATTCCAGAGCTGTGGGTGCACACACACACCATTGTACCACATAGAGTTAGAAAAAGATCTCTCTAAAAATAACCACCGAGGAATATTTAATTTGATAGCAAGGCTGTGACTAATCCATGAAACAGAGAGTCTGTGTGACAAGATGCAGTACAATAATGGGGAGAAATTCATGTTTGACCTTTAAGCAAGTGCAAAATGAAACAGATCTATACCTTAGCAGCTGAGGACCCTGGGGCTCTAGGGAGAGTGTCTATGAACAGGGGATTGGATGGCCATGGAGGAGAACTGATGGAATATGTAGTTTCTGAGGGTGCTGAATCATGGAAATAGCTTGGAAAAATCAATACCTTTTGGTGTTAAATAGAGAGAGGAGGCTAATGTGGAGCTAAGTGCTGGCTGGTAAGAGGTGGATGCTGCTAGCTCAGCTGGGCAACAGTGGTCCAACTGGCTCTCACAGGCTGGCTTGAAGGAGAAGCAAGCTGCACAAACACTATGCGAACTAGGATTTCTGTCAGGCAATCTGAGCAAGGACAGGCGAGCAAGGTTCCAACCAAATATTTAATGAACATTTATCCTGTGCTAGGCTCTATGTTGAGTTTTACAGGTATTACCCTCATACATATCCTTGCTAAAGAAACTATGATTTTTTACTTGGCAGGGGAGGAAACTGGGTTTAGGAAGGTTAAACTACTTGCTTGGAGTCACCCAGCTTGAAAATATCTAGAGCTGGGCATGAGTCTACTCCTGACTCCAGAACCCTCAAGCTCTATTCCTCATGGTTGGATCACCCTAAACCTGAAAAACTCCAAGAATGCACATCAAAAATGAACCCACTGAGAAAAGAATTAGGAAAATAACCCTAGTCATGGTAGCTTCAAAACATTTAAGTACTTAAGTATCAACCTAACCGAGGAAGTGAAAGATCTCTGTAAGTAAACTATAGCACTCTGAGGAAAGATTAAAGAGGCTATTAGAAAATGAACAGACATCTCATGTTCCTGGATAGACAGAATCAATACTGTCAAAATGGCCATATTCCCAAAAATGATACTTAGACAGACTTTATGTAATTCCAGTCAAAATACCAATGACATTCTGCATAGAATTAGAAAAAACAATTCTAAAATTTATATGGAATCAGAAGATACCCAGTACAGCCAAAGCAATCCTGAGCAACAAGAGCAAACCAAGAGGCATTACAACCTCAGACTTCAAATTATACTACCAAGCTATAACCATAAAAAGAGCATGGTACTGGCACAAATAGACATGTGGACCATTGGTGTACGATAAAAAATACAGAAACAGCCCTTTATACCTAGCCTGAGCATTGACAAAGATCCTAAAAACACATGCTGGAGAAAAGATAGCCTCTTTAACACATGGTGATGGGAAAATTGGTTATCCATGTGCAGAAGAATGAATCTAGACTCACCCTAAACTAACTTCAAATAAAAATGGATCAAAGACCTACATATAAAAGCAGAGATGCTGAATATGGTAGGAGACAAAATACATAACTCTTGAAGACAAAGCCGTAAGCAAATACTTTCTGAACAGAATTCTAGCTACAGAGGAGATAGTACAAAAATGGGATTAAAATAAAATAAAAAAAACTTCTTAAAATAAAATAAAAATAAATAAAATAAAAATCTAAATAAAAAGTAAAATAAAAATCTTCTTTATAGCAAAGGAAAGAGAGTGAAGAGACAACCTACTGAATGGGAAACAATATTGCCAGCTACTCCTTGAAGAGGAGCAATATCTAGAATTAATAAAGAACTCAAAAAAATTAGACCTCAAAAAACAAAAGATCCAATAAAAAATGGGCAATTGAAATGAATAGACATTTCTCAAAAGACGTGCAAATGACCAGTAAGTACACAAAAAGTTCAGCATCTTTGGTCATTAAAAGATGAAAATCATAATACTGAGATGCCCTCTTATTCAAGAATGGGTAGCACCAAAGATTCAAAAAACAAATTTTGGTGATGTTGTGAGAAAAAAGGAATACTTCCACAATGTTAATGGCAATGTAAGCTAGTAGAATCCCCTATGAAAGTCAGTATGGAGATTTCTCAAAAAATGAAAACTAAAAATTCCATTTGACCCAGCTAACCCTTTTTGGCTATCTTTCCAAAAGAGTTAAAGTTATCATATTATAGTAATTCAAAAATATTCGTGTTTATAGCAGTACAATTCACAATAGCTAAATTATGGAAGTTTCCCATTCACAGAAGAGTGCATAACAAAAGTGGAATATATACACAATAGAGTACTACTCAGCCATAAAGAAGGATAAATTTGAGTCATTTGTAGGAAAATCAATGGATCTTAAGATCATAATGCTAAGTGAAATAAATCAGACACAGGTTAAATATCACATGGTTTTTCATATGAGAGAGCTAAAATATAAATAACTTAAAGAGCAAAATAAAAGAAAGGTGCAATATGTGTATGTACTGATTTCTAAAGATGAATGTAATCATTATATATCACAAGTATATACTAATAAATTTTTTAAAAGGAAAAGAAAAAGCCCAAGATGGTCTGATAGCTTAGGGTCTAGCGTGGGAGGCTGAGGACTGGTGTGGTTTCAGCAGTGACCACCCAGTGATGAGTTCTCATAAAAAATTGCTGGGACTCTTGGCACAGCAGGTTTCTAGATTGGGATCACTTCTTTGATTGTTATATCATTCACAAACACATATTATCAGTTCTGATTCATTGCCCTGGGTGCTAATTGCAGAGTAGTCTTCATTTCATAGAGTTGCTTTCCTCAGTCGTAACAGGGTGAGTGTTGTTCCTGTCACTCTCTGGGTAGAGATTCTATGAATCTAAGTACATCCAATGTATGCTTTTATGAGAGAGTTCTTTAAAGACTTATTTTTCATTCTCTAATAAATATTCATCAAGGAAAAGATTAGCAATGGTCTTTGATCAAATTCAGTGCCAATTGCTTGCTGGCATGCTTGGCATTATTCTTTCCCTGGCCCCTCTGCACGTGCCAGGTTGTAGGTGGCAATCAAGGAATTAAGGCTGCAGCTGAAGCAGTGGTTCCAGAAACCCTCCAAGACACTGGGAAGTGGGATGGGCGGGGAAATAAGCTGTTCTTCCTTTCTGAGCTTGGGAGGTGAGGACTGGAGTTTCGATACAGGTGCCATCTTAAAAATAAAAGAGGGATTGGCTCAAGGAGGAGAGAAGATTGGGATGGTCCAGAGTCAGGCATGGTCCTGGATGCCTCTGCACAGCTTTTCTTGGGTGCTTAGAAAACTGGGGAGTATCCAGTGCTGCCTCTGAGCCCAGTATGGAAGGGGATGGGCCTTTTTCTAGGCTGAATCTCTTTGGGGGCCTGGTCTTACTCATGTCTCCTATCTTTGCTTCTGACCCAAGTCTGGCAATGATTGTTGCCCTAATGTCATGAGATCCAGCAAGCCTCTAAGACATGACCCTGTCTCCAACTCTAGCCACACTTTTCCCACTCTCTAGTTATTTGATCCTCACACGTATATGTTGTTTTCCATTCCTTGGATACATCAAACTCCTCCCCCACCATATCTACCTCCCTAAATGCTGTTCCCTCTGTTTAGAATACATTATCTTCTTCTTTACCTGGCTGATTCATCTGCATTGTCAGGTTCCAGCTTAACTATCGTTTCCTCCAGGAAGTCTTCTCTGACTTGCAAACTAGGTCAGGCTTCCTAGCTGATGCTCCCTTTGTTCTTATGTCTGCAATAGACATTAGAGGTTCACTCATGTCATAATTGGTTCAATGTCTTCCTCACAACTCGATGGTAAACACTGTGACGGGAAACACTGTGGACATCTTCTGCTCTGAAACTTGCCTAATAGATAGGTGAAAATTTTTGGTGAATAAATGATTCAAATTTCTCATACTTCAAATTGAAAAATATAAATAGCTGGTGGGAACAAAGTCCCAGTTTCTTTTCTAGCCTCAGTTCCATAACAGTTCAAACACGGGTTAGCTGGTGCTGCACCAAACAAACAGGCTTTGTTTTGCAGTTAATGAATTGGTTGAAGGCATAGCAATTGATTGCTTTTTATGTGTAGAGAAATTACGTCTGTCCTGATTGCAATATCTGTGCTATTTTGGGCTGTTTTTCTCTTTTGGGCCTTTCTGTATTGGTGCAATAATTTCACCATTTAGTTACACAGAGGCCCAATTAATATTACAAATATGGATCCATAAAATATAGTTCTTGACATTAGAATGTTTTGTTGCTAATTACTCTCTGAGGTTTTCAATTTCAATTCCTCTTTGGTGACTTAGTAAAGAAATTCAAGGGCACAGTTATTTTCCCCAAAGGGAAAGGAGAACTCATTAATGCCAAGTTTCTATCTATTTGCCCTATCTTCTAGTAGGGCTACCTCATTTTTTGTTCTATTTACTGTACTTTCTTTATCCTGGCCAGAAAAGAACAAATGAATGAGAATCTTATTAGGAAAAAGTCATAAATTCTGGGAGAAAAAAAGCACTGTTCCCACTCATTTAAATAATATTTACTGAGTACTTATGAGGTGCCATAAAATATGATGAGTGTTTAAAGCTTTAAAAAATTAAAGACACATTGCCAATCCCCCCTCAAAATACTCTCCTTTGCTTTGAACACACTGTATCACTCTCTGAAGCAGTTCTACAAGTTCTCTCTTAGTTTAATTATGGTGCTGTGGCTGCCTCATGTCTGAACCAGGTCAGAACATTTACCGTTCATGGTCATTTTGACTTCTGGGAAGAGCCAAAAGGTGCAGGGCGCCAGAGCTGGTGAACACGGTAACGAAGGCTCACGGCAATGTTCTTTACAAGGCTGCTATTCTGTTGGGTGGCAGCGCTCATTATTTTTCATCATGCCTTGCAAGACAGTCAGAAAAGAGGACTGTCAGAACTGCTTCAGAAAGTGGCAAGAAGAATGGGATAAGTGTTTTCAAAGTGAGGGTAATTACTGGCAATCTGTCTACCGCTGTAATGCCTCGAGAAGGTTTTAAAATATTCACTGTATATTTTGATCACACCTTGTACTATGTGTCAGATCCTGTGTTTTAGGGATTGAAGATGAATAAAACAATATAAGATGTTGCCCTTGCCGAGTAGTTCAGAGTCTTGGGTGGGCAAGAAGTACTGAAGATTCTCAGGCTCACTGGGAGTGAATCTCATGGTGGGGCTTGGTAGCGATAGCCCATCCAAGTGTCAAATCAGTCTCCAGGGGTTGAAATGAGGGGAACTTTGGTTATTTTTCATTTGAAGACATTGGCTCACTGGAAAGAATGTGAATTTTAATAATATTTTGAATGGGTTGATAAAATAGGAACAGATGGTTAAAGTTTGTCATTTCAGGAAAAATAATGAAATATTGCACAGCTGAATCTGTCTCTCTCTCACACTCTTCCCTACCCCCTCCTCACTGTAGAGATACTCAGATATATGAGCATTTAGGGCAAAATACTATAATACTTTTAGCCACTTTAGGTCTCCTCACCTGAAAAGATCCTAAACTTTTGCCAGTGCTGCACCTTGAGAGGAGGCTTTCTGCAGGATATTGCTTTGTGGGAATATAAGAGGCAGTGGGCAAGGGAGACTTGCTTGGATGTCTCTCTGCCATGAAGAAAATTGGCTTTGGTTTACTGACCAGAGAAGATTCACTCTTTGAGGAACTCAGCAAGGCAAGAATGAGTCAGGTAACATGTCCTATCTACCAGCCCCTGGGATTTTTATGAGCAGAAGCTCTGAATGCTGGCACTTTTCAGTCAAGAGAGAGCAGCTCATCTCCATTAACACCTGCACTTTCTTGGCTTTGCCTTTATTCCAGTCACACGTCTCTGAAGTTTTCCTATTATTCTGCTTGGACAGTGCATTGAATGAGATCAAATGCTGGGAGAGTGACATAAGCACTGATTTGGCACTGTTGCTAGAATCTCTTGGGGAAAAGAGCATTGTGTACCACTTGCCTATTGCTTGCCAACTTCAGTAGCAAGCGCCTCCAGAATGCTCCTGGGTAAACATCATCTTGTGGCTACACATTGTTTTATAAGCTGAGTCATTAGCCTGGCTGGCTTCGTAAATGCTGCTGTCTGATTCTCCAGGCGGCAGAAGACAAGGAGAGAAGACATGAAGTGCAGCTCATCGAGCTTTGGGGACAGCCACTTTCACTTGCCAGAGGTGATGGGAAACTTAGCCTTTTTTTTTTTTTTTTTTTTTGGGTGCCGGGAATTGAATTCAGGACTTTGAGCTTGCCAGGCAGGTGCTGTACTGCTGAGCTACATCCCCCGTCCCTATCCTTATGGAATTTGCTTATGAGAAAAGACTTACTGATCAACTTAAATTTCATTTCAGAGACAAAGATGATGCCATCTGTATTTCTTGTACATTATTAACAGAATCTGTTTGATTATAGGTTTTTTTTTTTTAATATCCACCAGTCTGAAAGAATTTCTTGCTGAAAGCTTGACTCCTTCCTTACCCAATGAGTTGCACTTTATCACCTGAGGTAATGATCAGGAAAACCCAAAAGTAACAGTGCCATGCAAGTCAAACTTCAGACTTCTTTATCTCTTAGCTAAATTGCTGTAGCAAATTTATCTGTTATATAGCTACTCAATAAGACATCTCAATAAATTCTTAATTAAAACCAATGTGCCATCAAGGAAATTTAGTCAAACTAACTCAGATTTCTGAATTTGGAGATTAATAATTTGCTGAGGTAACTAACTATCCAAGTTCTCTTTTTCAACCTATTTTATTTATTAAGGTCTCAGTAAACATGTAGGCCGATCAAAATATATACTGAGCAGTATATATTAAATTCCTATTAGGTGGCAGGCACAATGTCAGCCTCCTCTGTGTGAAGTTAAAACGGATAAAAAGCAATCCTTCCACTGAAGAAGGAACATGTTTGTCTATGTGCAAGGTGGACATACGCCATTTCTTGGAGGGAGGTGGGAAGAGAAAGTGCTTCAGGAAAGACCTTGATGGGAGAGAAGAACGCTCTTTCACTGAGGGCAGCTGGGGAAGTCTGCCTGGGGAAAGTGGCTCTGAGACAGCCTGTGGAGGGCAAGGATGTCCGTAAGTGCCAAGGAAGAAGAGGATATGGGCTGGGAGATACTGTTGGCAAAGGCTCAGGAAGTGCAGGGGGAAAGGTGCGTGCTAGCATTTGGAGTGGGCCCTGGGGAATTCTGGGAGGTGATAAGCTCAGAAACCAGAGCTTCAAGGGTTGAAAATCAAGTAACTTGTACTGAAATACAAAGACTTGGAGTATATGATTCCTTTTTGAAGTCAGATGGAGAGAGCAGGGAAAGGATTGGGGCATGAGACCACCGACAAGGCAGCGTTCCTGTGGCAGTAGGAGGAATCCATGGAGCAGGACACAATGATAATGTGAGACAGGGGGCAGTCACAGCACAGTCTGAAAGAATTTCTTGCTGAAAGCTTGGCCCTGGGGATCCTGAGAAGAAGCAGGTGGTGAAACTGGATGGTGGCAAGAACATAAGGAAGAGTGAGTGGACAGGAAGGGGGTCGGTCTGATGAGGATCCTGATTTTCAGAGGCAGGCTGGAAGCCAGCTCACGTGCTGGAGGGGGTGAGTGTGTGTATGTATGTGTGCGTGTGGAGAGAGAGAGAGACAGAGAGAGCGCAGGCGCCGGAACACTTGACTCTAAGAGCCTGAGGAAGGGAAAGCTCGAACCAGATGCTATGGGAACAATAGAGCAGGTGCACAGTCCTACTGAAGGCTGATTCTCCACTACGTGCGCTCGCCGTTTTGTTTCATCTGAAGAAAGCCGTCTAATTCGGTACGGACAGCAAGGGTGAAAGACTTATCCAATGTCCCTTTCTCGCCTTTGGCCCCCTTTCTTTTCATTCACCAGTTGGGATGAATGCCATCCCACCCTGGAGGTGAGGTGTGCAGTCACGGGGTAGACAGTTCTTTTGGGAGGAGCTTTGGGGAAACTGCCGGCTGTGATGGCTTCACACTGGAAGCAGGAGAGCAAACTCTGGGAAAACTGGCCTTAGTCTCAGTGATGGCCACTGCGTACCTTGGACAAGACAGTGGAAGGAGAAGGTGAAGTAAGGGCTTTTTGGTTGTTCAGAAGACCTGTGTAGCTTGGCCCCACTTGCTGGACAGAGCTCCCTGGAGAGAGTTTTGCGGGAATGCAACTTCATTCCATAGTATTCCTTCCACGAGGGTGGCTGTTGGGTGCCAGGCCTCTCTTCCTGGGGGAGTTAGTTGCATAAATGAAGACATCTCTTCTCCCTTACTCTTCTCCCCATAAAAGATGTATCTGGCTAATGAAAAACTAATCACTCACAGAGCATTTTATGGGCAAGACTGGGCAGTCTTCGGTGGTGGGAGAAGTGGTTCAGAGATCAAGAGGCCAGGTGAGCACGCTCAGGCATGAAAGAAGTTCCGAATTACACAGGACACTTAGAAGGCAGAATCAGTAAGATCCAGCGATTGCCAGGATACTCATGTATTAGGCTTACTTTCCACTCAACATCTACGCACCTGTGCTCGGCTGGTAGTCTGGGGCCAGAAAGATGACTTTAGCCTGGAGCTTGCCTACAATCTAGTAAGCTGGCAGCCCTATTTTTTTTTTTTTGAAGGGGGCAGGTAAAACACAGATGAACACGGATGGAATCTCAGACAAAGAAGGGAAGGATTGTATTTGTTGGGTGCAGCATTAGGGCAGGTTTTCTGGAAGTAAGCTGTTGAGCTGGGTTTTTAAGAGTGGAGTGTCCAAGAGTGACAGTGAAGGATGACACCAGGGTTTGACTTGACGGTGGAGGTGACAGATGTGGATGAATCTGCTGGGGTTAGAGCTGGGAATGACATCATATGGTCTAGGTGCAGGTGGAAAGTAGTCTTGCAATTGCTGGTTTTTGATGAGTAGTTGACTAGGTAGTCACAAGATGACTTTGTAGCATCATCAGAGAGAATGTATTCTTAGGGAGCACAAGTTTTGGGAGGGAGCCAGAACTCAGGAGAGCATGGAAGGCAGAGATCCAGGAGCAGCAGAGGCGGTGCCCTGCAGAGGAGCCCTCCGAGCCCACTAAACAGTGCTTCTCTGACAGGGGTGCTGCTGTGATTGTTCAAATCCTAGATTCACCACACTGGCCAACCTAACAAGGAACAAGAAGGTGCCAGGGGCCTCGGCCCAGGTGACATCACGGGGGCCTAGGAACAAGCGCACCGCACTCGGTTCCCAAGTGCCGCTCTGCGGGGGGCGGGGGTTAGGGTATCTTCCGGAGGATCGGGCCAGGACAGCGCTGTGCGTGGCACCGGGATGAGCTGGGAAACAGTGCTGTCCTCGCATTTTCTGGATCGCCCCTCTCGGACTAGGGCCCGCGGCCGTCTCGGCGCCCCAGGCAGGGGGACGCAGAGGCTTCCACCTGCCGGACCTCGGGCGCGCCCGCGCGGGGTGGGCAGGGCGGCAGCGCGGCCGGCCCGGGGCAGCCGCTCTGCGGCTCGCTGATTTCCCACGGCCGGCGCGCGGCGCGGCGCGTGGGTTCGCGCGCGCGGGCTCGGGGTGAGGGGCGCGAGCCCGGGCAGCGCGAGCCCCCGCGCGCCAGGGAGCGGCGCATGCGCGGGCGCCCCGCGAGCCAGCCGAGGCGAGCCGACCGCGGCGGCGCTGGGGCCCGGCGGCCGGAGCCAGGTCCGAGCCGTGCGGACCGAGGGCGGCGCGGGAGCGGCGTCGCCTGCGCCGCCAGGGGCTCCGGGGCATTCGCGGGGCCTCGGGTCCAGACGCGGCGGCGACGGCGGCGGGGGGGTCCCGGACGGCCTGTGAGGGATGCGCCGCCCACGGCCCCGCGCCGCCTGACCGCCCGCGCCTCGCCCGCGGCCGCCCCGCCGCGCTGTCGCCCCGCCGCCTGCTCGCGCGGCCGCGCCCGGCCCGGCCATGTGGACCCCCACGGAGGAGGAGAAATACGGCGTAGGTAGGTGAGGTCCGGCCTGGGGCGCCGAGCTGAGGGGCCGCGCCGCGACTCCGGCCCCGCTGCCTTCGCGTCGGCCGCGGCCAGCGGGCTGTGCGGCCTCCGCGCTGGCGAACGCGGCTCGGGCGGGCGCGGGCGCGGGTGCGGGGCGCGGTGGGCGCGGGCGCGCGCCGAGGGCGGCAGGGGGCGCTGGCCGCGCGGCCTCGGCAGGTGCGGCCCGCGGCGGGGGGAGGGGGCGGGCGGCTCCGGGCGGCGCGCGGCTCCGCCTGGGGCCCAGGGCGAGTCGCCCGGGAAGCTGAATTCCGAGAGCTCCGCGCCCCGCTCCAAAGCGCGATTTTAGCGTTTCCGCCCCCGGTTGATGAGCCCGGTGGCTGTTTATTTTGAGACTGGCATCTTCAAAAAGAGGAAAAAGGTTGAGATTTCCTTAGCTGTTCAGAATTTTGCCGTCAGGGGTTTGATCCATTTGTTTTGTTTTACCCTCAGTATTAGAAACAATCGTCTTACGATGGGAAGCGCTTTGGACATGTTTAGTGACAGACACGATCTTGCCTTAAAAAAATACTTTGAGGTGCGAACGTTATTTCTTTTAGAAACTTGTTTTTATCTGTTGTATGAAACTCTAGAGTTGGATAATTCTTTTAACATTCTGTTTGCTTTAAAACAATTCAATAATTTAAAGTAATTTAAATGATAGCATTTCTTGGCGGTTACATGACGGATTTCAGCCACACTGCATTACTGTAAATTATCTGTCACCGTGTTCAGCTACAAACCTTCAAAATGTTGAACGTACAAGGTTTTTTCCTAGGTATATAATGGAAAGTTCTAGATGGGAAATCTCTCCGTTTTTACTGCAATCGGTTCAAAGTTTAGTTCACAATTCATTATAAAGTATAATGAATATGTACTATGTTGAACTATAGTGGTGACAAATGGTTTGGAATGAGGCATGTTTATCGCGTAAAAATTGAATTTATTTAAATTGAAGGACCTGCAGAGATGTCTTCTGTGCTGTTAGAAAATCTTGTTTTGAAAGGCAGCTTTTGGAAGTTTTCAATTAGTTATGTTAGAATGGAAGTGATATCCCTAGAACCTCCGTTGAAAAGGAGTTGCGAAAATAATGCCAAGATTCACTTCTAGGGGCAGTTTACCTTTTCTTTTAGAGCATTCCCTGAATATTGAGTTTATAGCGCTATGAAACGAGAAGGTGCCCGTCTGTCTATCTTCCTCCCTGCTCTCAGAACTGCTTGCCTGGAATAATCAGTGCTCAGCTGTCCAGGCGTTGATTTCTTCTTTTTCTTTTCTGGGGAGGAACTCTCAGGTAGAGGAAATTGTGGCGCTTGGGATCCTGGCTGCTCTTTACTGGTCCTGCTGGGCAAGTTATTCAAGACCATTTCCTTCATATGTAAATTGGGGGTAATGTTTACCTTTTTTACAGGGTTGTGAAAATCAAATCAGAGCATACTGAGTACTCGATAAATGTTAATTTCTTCTTTTCCCTTTAGTACTTAAATAATGCTAGGTATGTTTTGAGGAGAGGCAATCAAGACAGGTATATATGAATGGCAAAGCACTTGGATTTGATGTGTGATTTATTCAACAAGATGGAGTTAAATTCTTGCATTCCTAGGACTTGTGTGCTTAGCTTTAGAAAAGTTGTTTTTCCTTGGGCACGGTATTGGGCATGGGTATTCTGAAGACATTTCCTTAGCAGCTGTGGTTTGGTATAATTTAGATGCCTTTTCTGCTAAATAAGACAAGTCACTCTCTAATTCTCACAGCTTTCTTCCACGATCCCTTTCTCATTTATGTCTAAAAGTTTTTGTGTTATTTAAAACTTAGAACACATTTTATTCCCTTTAAGCATGTTAGGGCTACAATTCTAGGCTTTTAAAAATAAAATCCAGTTCCATCTACAAAGTAATTTCAGTATAATATTTATAACCAGAAAACTCATCAATTAAAATGATAATTCAGTTGCGTTGCTTAATTACTATGAGGGCTAGCTTGGAAATTTAACCATTATTGTCATGAGAAAATGTTTGGAGTTCAGCTTTGATTTTTTTATGACTGACTTGGAACACAAATTTCTATTTCTGCTTGCCAACCTACAATCGTACAGCGCGCGGGGGGGGGGCACTTACGTTCACTTTGCATCAGTTTGGAGAAATGCTGAGAAGACCTCCATTTGCTTTGATGTGGTAAAGGAAGGAGTCCCTGTGGCAGCAGTGGGAAGGTTTTTCTCTCTCTACTGCAGCTGTTCAACTATATTGGACATTGGTAAGGGTTTTGAGATCCCATAATAATCTTACTGCTTTTTAATTATTCCTGTAGGAATTCTGTATGGGTTACAACATTTCTGAAGTATTTTGTTTGTTCATCTAGGAGTAAGTGATACCTAAGTTTCCCTTTCCATTGTGTGGTTTTCATTTTGTGATCGACTTACTGGGTCTGTAGGACATTGGCTTTTCCTGAGGTTCACTTATGAGCCATTTCATACACTGAGGGCTGTGTAGATTCCCAGAGTAGTCCTGATATTATCTACTAAGCAGATCAAAAAACTGGATTTCAGAGGCTGGTATTCAATTCTTTCTTGTCCTTCAATAGTTGTATACTCTCGGGCTGGGGATATAGCTCAGTGGAATAAGTGCCTGCCTAGCAAGCGCAGGGGCCTGAGTTTGATACCCAGTACCGCCAAAAAAAAAAAAAAAAAAAAGTTGTATACTCTCCTTAATGTTTTTCTTGGCAGTGGGCACTGTTTACTTGACTGGCTTGGTCTCCTTATGTAGTATTATAAAGGTCATCTCTTTACTGGACCCATTACTCTGTGCTTTGACTCTTCCTGTTGAAAGCAGGAAACCTCTTAGAGGATCTCTGTTTTCCTCTCTGTTGCCATGATTGGAAAGTTCTGTATCCTTTATTTTTTATTTTATTTTATTTTATTTTTTGTATTTTTGAGACAGGGTCTCACTACACAGTTCAGGCTGGCCTTGAGCTCACTTTTGTAGCTGAGGCTGGCCTCGAACACGCGGCGATTCTCCTGCCTCAGCCTCCCGAGTGCTGGGATTGCAGGCATGCGCCACCATGCCCAGCTGTATCCTTTATTTTTTATTGTCCTTTTCCATGTGTCTTGCCCTAAAGTAAATTAGGTGAGAAAAGTTTTTATTTTTTGAAACAATTCTTTCCCCGTACTAATTGTACCAAAACTACCAGAGAAATCAAAGACCAAGAAGATAGTTTTATCACCCGCTAAGGGTAATAGCAGTAAACACCCATAGCTAAAACAAAAGCGTTTGTAGTTAAACTCCTAGAATGCATAAATAGCAAACCTTTCATTGTGTATGTATTAGTTTGACTTTAGAAGGTTGTCTTTCTTCCATTGCTGCTGTAATGTGAATTTTCTAATTCAGGACATTGATTTATTGTTTATTCTTTTCTAATCCCCATTTAGAAGAGCATGTAAATTTTTCCTCATTTATTTTCTTATCCAAAATTCCCTTACACTACTGGATGTAGTGGTGCACACCTGTAATCCCAGCACTTGGGAGGTTGAGGCAGGAAGATTGCATGAGTTCGAGGCCAGCCTGGGCTACATGGTGAGTGTAAGGCCAGCCTGAGCTACATAGCAGGAAAAACAGAAACACCTTATCTTTTAGTTATTTTTTCCAGAATATCTTACATTTTAGTTCTTTTTTTTTTT
>PVLD010027857.1:0-20167 GCA_004027595.1 Dinomys branickii
AGCAGGGAACCAGGGCGGGAGGGGGTGCGGGCAATGTGGAGGGGATTTGGGGGTGGGGATTTGGGCAGCCTACCGAGAGCACCGGGGGAGGAGAGGAGAGAGGGGAGGCCGCGGGAATGTAAATGAATGCAGCTGCGAGTCCGAGCGGCAGCGGGTGTGTGATGGAGGCCAGGACTCAAAAGTAGGAAGAGCTGTCCATGCATGGCAAGAGGGCGGGCCCGGGGGCTCCAGGGGACAACAGGGGTCCCACGGGAAAGTGAGGGAGGGTGTGGGGTGAGGAGGTCACAGAGTCAGAGAACGCGGGGCTTGGGTGTGGGTGTGTCTGGGAAAGGCGGGGAGGAAAGGTCCCCGAGGTGTGGCCGGACCGAGGCCTTCAGGATGGGGCAGGGCGATGCAGACTGCACGACGGTGTGGAGTGACCTGCCGAGAGCTGAGGCGGGAGGGCTGTCGGGCGCGGTTCGGGGCTCATCCTGCTGGGCTCTGGGTGAGGCGGCCGTGGAGTGGGAGGGAGAGAAGCTGCACGGAATGCAGGAGTGGAGGGGCAGGCAGGGGGTGCCGTGGTGGTCTGGGGTGTTAGGCCACCGTGAGGGTAAGCGGGCTGTGAGAAAGTCAGGTGGTGGTGCTGACGCTGTCTAGCTGGTGCGATCTGAGTGAGTTCTCCGTGCCTCAGTTTGCCGTTTGTAAGACGGGAAAGACACTGGGCAACCCCTCCTGGTTGTAAAGGGCTGCACAGTGCCTGGTGTTAGCTGGGCAGCAGTTCCAGGGCCATGAGTGGCTGTGTGATTGGCATAACCAGGGATGAAGTTCTGGTGCGGGAGAGGCACTTCTGGCACATGTGCATGTGTTCAAGGTCTTTGGGCATCGTGGAGCAAAGGATATTATTACAGCGATGGCTTGGTTTTTTGTTGAAGACTGTTACTGTGTGACCTCAGGCAAGTTCCTTAAACTTTCTGTACCTGTTTTTTCACTGGGAAAGTAGAAGTGGTACTTTCTAGTTAAAGTTTTACAGATTTACCTAGAAAAAAATTTTTTTAAATTTTTTTCAGTGTGGGGATGGGCCCTAGGACCTTGCCCATATGAGGCAAACGCACTGCCACCGGGCCCCACCCCTGGCCCGTGGAGGGCTTTGGCTCTTGCATCGCCCAGAGGCACACTTCTGAGCCTGTGGCCTGTGTGGGCTGTTACTGATTACTGATTATTTGGGGAAAGCCTAAGGGTGGGATATGCGGATGATGTGGGGGATGAGGGGAGAGTTAGGGTGCAAAGCAAGAGTGAAAGAAAGTGGAGTACTACAGGAAGAGCAGCTGCTAAGGGCCCTGGACTTGGGGAGGACCTCGGAGCAGCAAAGATATAAGGGGTTGGAGGAGGTTGTCAGGGTTTGTGGCCAAGACGCAGGCGGGGTGAGGGTGTCACAAGCAGCCGATGTGACCTTGGAACCAACCTCCACTGACCTTGTCCATTCACTGTTGAGACTTCTTGGCTCCTTTCTGTCTTCCCACCCCGTGCCCTGCCCCCCCCATCCTTCCATCCCTCTGCCACCGGCTCCACCCCAGCTACCAAGGTCCTGGCTCATGGGCTGCTTGTAAGCTTGGGGAGGAAGACACGGCAGGTGTGGTGTGGATGCGTTTCCGGGACAGAATGAACCCAGGGCGAGAGCAGTGGCTGGCATAGGGTGTGTACATCTGTGCTGTGGATGTGAAGAGACAGGAAGGCATGCTGGTGAGGAAGGTAGGGTGGAGGCCATGCACGTGCAGGTGCAGAGCTGTCTCTGGGGTACCGGTGTATGGGTTTCACAGTGGGAGTCGCAGGGGTCATGGGAGAATACAGAGGTGCTTGTGGGGGGCAGCGCTGAAATACAGCGGGAGCACAGCAGGTATCACTGGCACGTGCTGGGATGTGTGCAGGGGGTGTGTTGTGGGAACACACTGAGATCAGAGTGAGGGGGAGTTATTATTGGAGCGTACTGGGACGTGCGGGGGTGTTACTGAAATATACTGGAGTATTCGTGGAGGGCTGTGTTGCCGAATCTGTGGGGGTAGGTAATTGGGGAGCACGCTTGGCTATTATTGGAGTGTGTTTGAGCTGCATGGGTATCGCTGGGATATGCCGAGGGGGTCCACGCATTGTTGGGCATGGTTGCAATATCCTGCAGTGTGGGAGAGGGACACGGGGAGGAGATGCAGTTAGGTCCTGGCTCCAAGCACCACCAAAAGATGCTCAGGGCAAGGCAGGGTGGCCTGCTGGGTGTTGGAGGTTATTCCAGAGGGAGGGCTATTCTGGAGGTGTGGTGTTTGGCATTCCCATCTACCCTGGTGGGGGGAGCCTTATGGGGAATACAGTGGTGGGGCCAGGGTTTTGGGGAGCTGTTGTTGGAGCAGACCTAAAGATAATGCAATGACTTTAGTCTGTACTGGCTATGTGAGCATCACCCCTATGTGTTGGTGGGACTCGAGGCTTTCAA
Source organism: Dinomys branickii (assembly GCA_004027595.1). Lineage (NCBI taxonomy): Eukaryota > Metazoa > Chordata > Mammalia > Rodentia > Dinomyidae > Dinomys > Dinomys branickii. Next base: position 2,462 of record PVLD010027857.1, read on the forward strand.
GGGCACCACCAGCATGTATTCATGGATAGTTCCCCCATGGGGACAGTGTGCTAGAACACACTGTTGGTGTGCAGGAGATGCCGTTGTGATTCACTAAATCTTAAGGCCATTGGGACTGCTTGTAGCAGTGGAAACGTTCTAGGTGTGCAGGGTCATGCATAGCAGCCACCAACCACATGGAGCTACTGGGCAGAGTGGCCATTGTGACTGAATGTTTGATTGAATGTGAATCTTTGATTTTGATTAACTGTCATAATAATAGCCACATACATGCTAAGAGTGGTGGTGCACACCTGTAATCCCAGCACTTGGGAGGCTGAGGCAGGAGGACTTCTGTGAGTTTGAGTCCAGTCTGGGCTACATTGTGAATTCAAGGCCAGCCTGAACTACATAGTGAAACCCTATCTCAAAAAAAAGATTAAAAATAGTCACGTGCAGTTAAGTGGGTAGTGCAGAAGAAGCATGTTCTGATACGTTTGAGGACCGTGAGGGGTATTGTGTTCAGTATACATAACAGGAGTTTAGAAGGGGAGTCATCAAAAATAATGTGTCTTTCTTTGTTATTCTTCTTTGTTGTTGTTTTTCTATACCGGGGATTGAACCCAAGGTCTTTGCACTCAGCTACCTCTCCAGCCCTTTTTTATTTTTATTGTGAGACAGGGTCTTGTTAAGAACCTAAATTGCAGCTGGACGTAGTGGCACACACCTGTAACCCCAGCACTCAGGCAGGAGGATCACTGCAAGTTTGAGGCCAGCCTGGGATACACAAGGAGACCCTGTCTCAAAAAAAAAAAAAAAAAAAAAAAAAAAAAAAAAAAAAAAAAAAGAACCTAAATTGCCCAGGTTGGGCTCACACTCTCAGAGTGCTGGGATTACAGGTGTGCACCACTATACCTGTCCATGTGTCTCCTTGACTTAATACTTTGGTCTAAGGATAGTGACCAGGTCCTCCCGAGCACTACGTGACACACTACATGGATGTTTCCCTTCTGAGCTCCGCCAGGCTCAGTCAGCCAGAGTGTGTAACTGTGCCCTAGTATAGTGAGGAAACGGGAACATGAAAGGTTAACATGTGGGCTCAAGGTCAGAGACAGGAAGTGGCTCTCGGGAACGCAGGCCAGGCCGTGTGGTGATGTGGAGGCCTCTCCTCCCCTTCTGGGTGCCCGACTTGCTGAATGGCTGGGTGGATGGATGCTGGCTGGATGAATGAGGAAAGAGCGAGTAGGAGAGAGAGCACTGCGGGCTCTGAGGGGGAGGCCTGGCAGGGCTGCTGGGAGAACATGCACGCCATGTGGATAGAGGCATCCTGGGAGGAGTGCTCCGGGGTCTCCGCTTCCAGCAGGGGATGGGGCTGGGGTGCTGGCTATGGCGCAGCGCTGGGTCTCATTGTTGCTTCTCACCCCTTCCCTCCTGCCCTCCTGCTAGCGATTACATCATTAAGGAGAAGACAGTCTTGCTGCAGAAGAAAGACAGCGAGGGGTTTGGGTTCGTGCTCCGGGGGGCCAAGGGTGAGTGCCAGCCGGGGAGGGGTGAGAGGAGGCTCTTGGACCCAAAGCAGGGCCGGGGCAGGGGATGTGGACAGGGCCAGGACTCCACCCCACCCACCACCCCACCCCAGGGCGCTGGTCCCTCAGCTACGGGGAGGCCTCTGTGACTTGGGTCTGAGCCCCATCCCCTGCTTGGCCTCTCCACCCCCTCCCCTCCGACCCCGCCGGCTCCTCCCTGTCTGCAGCGCAGACCCCCATCGAGGAGTTCACCCCCACCCCGGCCTTCCCGGCGCTGCAGTACCTCGAGTCCGTGGACGAGGGGGGCGTGGCATGGCGGGCTGGACTGCGGATGGGAGATTTCCTCATCGAGGTGAGTCTGGCCCGCACCTCTTTACTGCAAACCCGGGACGAGCCCCCAGGCCCCTCTGACCCCCAGCAGGATCTGGCAGCCCCCAACACCAGTTCTTCTTTGGCATTGGCCCACCCCAGCCAACCACTGCTTCCTTCAGTGACTCCACCTGGAGGCTCCTCTGAAGAGTCTGGAAGGGTGGCAGAGCTGTCCCCCAAACCACAGTGGGAAACAGGAGGCTCTTTCTTGCATCCCCAGGCCAGGGCTCACAAGGGAAGGGTGGTGTGAGGGCCAGGGGAGGGGACAGTGATGGAGAGGGTCACAGATGGGGCAAGACAGAGGCCACTCGGCTGCGGACCCTGAAGCTGAACCCTGTGCCCCGTGCCGCAGGTGAACGGGCAGAATGTGGTGAAGGTCGGCCACCGCCAGGTGGTGAACATGATCCGGCAAGGGGGCAACACGCTCATGGTGAAGGTGGTGATGGTCACCAGGCATCCGGACATGGATGAGGCTGTCCATAAGAAAGGTGCTCTTCAACTCCTGTGGCCAGGCCTGGGCGCCCCACTGCCACCAGACTAAGACCCTCCGGAGGGCTGATGGCCGGTCCTCACTGCCCAAAGCCTACCCTTCCCCAAGGCTGTTTATTCACGGCCCTCCTAGGGAGGAACTGAGGCAGGCAGGGCTCCGCGTGCTGGAGGCACTAAGGCTCCCGGAGCACTGGGGCTGCGGGTGGGGGCGGGTGCTCTCCTGAAGTGCTGATGCCCCCACCCCTCCCAGCCCCGCAGCAGGCCAAGCGCCTCCCGCCCCCGGCCATCTCCCTGCGCTCCAAGTCTATGACCTCAGAGCTGGAGGAAATGGGTGAGCCTGCAGGGCTGCTGGGGTGAGGGCCGGGGCAGGGCGGGGCTCCAGCGTCCCTTGAGTCTGTTAGTGTTGTTAGTGACCAGGGTCCTGTCCTCTTCCCGTCCCGTCTGTGGGCAGGACTCCGTGGCCTGCCTGTGTGTCGCTGGGAAAGGGTGTCTGAAAGATGACTTCTGTTCTCGTATGTTTCTCTGTCGAGGTCTCTCTTTTGGGGTCTATACGTGTCCCTCTCTGCCGGTCACTCCATCCTTCCTTCTGGTCCCTCTCCTTCCATCCAACTTCCTCCCTGACCCCCGCTTTCTAGTTTTCCTTCCAGTAGCTTCCCAAACCCCCAATAGCCCCGGAAGGTGACCCCCTTCCCCTTAGGCAGAGCCGAGGAGACCTGGAGGTCTGAGTTTCCCCTGACACTTCCGGGGCCCTAAGGGAGACGGGTGTTCCAGAGAGGGGCCCCCGCCTCTCCCTGACGTCCTAACTCTTGGCTCCTCTACTGCCTCTCCCCCGGGCTAGTCTCCCCCTGGAAGAAGAAGAGTGGTGAGTGGGAACAGGACTGGCGGGAGGGCCCCCGTGTCCCGACCCTGCCGGTGGACTCGCCCCTCCCCACCCGGCCCCTTCTGCCCCACTGTGCTTGCGCAAGCTCACTGGCCACGCCCACTGGCTGCGCCTGTTGGCCATGCCCGCTGGCCAAACCCATTCCACCCCACCTCACGGGGGCGCTACATGCTTCTCCTTTGCCCACAGAATATGAACAGCAGCCTGCACCGGTGCCCAGCATGGAGAAGAAACGGACTGTGTATCAGATGGCTCTCAGTAAGATGTCCCAGCCGGGTTCCTCGCCCCCTGGCCTCCCTCTTCGTCACATGCCCCCCTCTCCTGGCCGCATACAGCGCGGTTCTGTCCCTGCACCAGACTTCATGGTCTCCCACCTGTCTGCGCCTCTCTCAGACAAACTGGACGAGATCCTGGCTGCAGCCCAGCAAACCATCAGTGCTAGCGAGAGCCCAGCGCCTGGTGGCCTCGCATCACTGGGCAAGCATCGGCCCAAAGGCTTCTTTGCCACTGAGGTAGGCGGCTGGCATGGGGAAGGAACCGGGGCCTGCTGCGGAAACCTTTCCTGAGCCCACGTTCATGCTGAGGGCACCATACTTCCCGGGGGCCTCCTTTCTCTGTCTCCTTAGGTTCCACCCCCACCGCACCTCTCCTTTCCTCACCTGGCTCTTTGTCCCACTTTCTTCCCTTTTCCCCAGGGGTCTCAAGGCAGCCAAAGCGATGTCATAGATGGAGCTTCCCCCACATAAGGATAGGAGCTCAGCAAGCGTTAGTTCTTAAGATGTTAAGTATTAAAGCAGGCACCATGGCACAGGCCAGTACTCTCAGCTACTTGGGAGGCTGAGGAGAGGCCCGCCTGGGCCCTGGAGTTTGGGAGTAGCCTGAACGAGATAGCAAAACTTTATTTCTCTCAAAAAAAAAGTTATTGTCCCTGTCCTGTCTCTGATGGCCTTGCCCCACAGGAAGAGGTGAAGCTGTAGTGGATGTCGTGTTCTGCATGGATTATCTCATTCATTTCTTAGAATCATCCTGTGAGGTACACAGAGCTGCAAGCCCACTTGCAGAGGGCTGAGGGGGAAACAGGCTCAGAGAAAGAGCCAGGATGCCAACCTAGGCTGTCAGGCCCTACACCCTTAGTCCAGCCTCAGCCCCAGCTGTTCTGGGGGCCCCTGCTGGCCTGTCCCTGGCTGTCCACCTACTGGGCTGTGCCTCTTGACATCAGTGTAACCCCCAGGCCTGCCTGTGCCACCCCCCCCCAGCTATTACCTCTTCCTGCCCTGCCCAAGCCATTTACTCTAAAGCTGGCTTCGTTGGCTTTTAGGGGGCCACAGATCTTTGCAATAGACTGGCATTGTCTTTCTCAGAATAATGCTTACAAGTGCATAAAATGCGATATGCAAGATAACAAAAGAAGCCAGTTATACCAAAATAGAGTTATCAAAATATTTTTAAAAAGCAAAATTTGTGGTATCATAATATCTGTGCCTTTTCATCAACACATTACACTGAGCAATCTGACAGTGGATCTTAAGTACTCTAATTTCCAAATCATGAGGAGCATAAACATTATTTTGAGAAATCTGCACCACTGCAATGGGATATGGAAATATGTGTGATTTCTATGGGGGATGCAGACACTGGGCTTGCTGAGACTAGCAGAGTTTGTTGTCTATGTCCTTAATTGTGGAAGAGTTGAGGTTTTGTTGGAGGATACAAAAATAAAGACGTAGCTTTCCGTTCTCTCTAAGTATGTGGGCCCCCACCCCTGGAGTGGAATCTACCCACATGGCCTCACCAAAGACTAGACCATCTGCTCTAGTGGGTCTCATACTTCTACAGGAGTCAATGAGCCAGGTGTGGTAGTGCACCCGTAATCCCAGCACTGGGGAGGCTGAGACAGGAGGATCATTTCAAGTTCAAGGCCAGCCGGGGCTACAAAGTGACCTCTAGGCCAGCCTGGACTACATAGTGAGACCCTGTCTCAAAAAGACAAAAAAAAAAAAAAGTCAATGAGCCAGGTATGGTGGTGTATGCCTGGGATCCCATTATTTTGGGAGGCTGAGGCAGGAGGATCACAGCCTAGACCCCAGCCTGGGCAATCTGCAGAGACTCTGTCAAAATAAACCTTATAAAAGGGTCTGGGGATAAAGCTCAGTGCAAAGGTCCTGCCTGGTTCAGGCCCTAGTACAGAAAGAAAGGAAGGAAAGGGAAGGGGAGAAGCCAGGAGATGAATCAAGAGCAGGGTACAAGTTTACACCAGAACTCTGGAATTTCTTTCCAGTGCAGAGAGGCAGAGGGTTCACACTCCTTCTCAGGGCCTGGCAAGTATATTGCAGGCAGTGGCTCATCAATACTCATTTTTTGAGGAGTCTGAAGTCCTTTCAGATGTTAGGCACATCTTCTGCCCACCCCGCTTCAGTGCAAGGATCAAAAGTGCACGGGCATTGGACCAGGCAGACGCGGCCCCGCCTCCTCGAGCTTAGTGTATCACTTCTGACCGCACCACGTGGTTTCTGGGTGTGTCAGTGTCCAGCTCTGTAAGATGGGGTCGCAGCTGACCTTGCTCTTTCTCAGGACGTGGTGAGACCAGCTCCCAGTGCGCATGCTCCCAACATGCACATTGGCCTCCTTTCCCTGCTTTGTCCCAGGCATGTATTTCCGTTTCCTCTGATCTGGGGCAAGTCATTCCCTGAATCAACACTGGAGTTTTTGAAATTTCACATCCAATTCTGAGCAACACAGGCCCCAAGGTTGTCATCTGGGAGCATGAGCTGGAAGACATGTCACCTCTTTTTTCCATTTCTTGTTTTTTGAGAGAGGGGTCTCACTGTGTAGCCCAGGCTTGCCTCAAGCTCCCAGTCTCCTGCCTCACCTTCCAAAGTGCTGAGATGACAGGCGTCACCTATTCATTTTGATGCCACTCTGTGGTCTTTCTGTGCAGTCTGTAAGCCTGTGCTTGAATGCCTCTAAAGACAAGGAGCTCACCACCCCCAGTGCAGCTATTCTTTATGTGAACAGACTTTTGGAAGTTCTTCCTTATATGCAGCCCTGATCTACCACCCCTGGGCTTTTGTCACTGTTTTCTTCTGTGGTCTCTGTTTTCTTATTCACCCTGCAGCAGCAGCTCCCCGGCCCCCATTCCTCAGTGAACTTCCCAGGGAAGGGTTAGAGGCCAGGAGACAGGACTCTGCTTTTTAAAGCAGATGAAGCAGAGTCCTGGGGACATTGGCAGTGTTACCACAATGGATCCTCAGTAATTGAGGATTCTGTATTTGCACATTTGCTTACTTTCTTAAATTCACATGGACCCCCCCAATCAGCATTTGTGGGGGCTTATGTGATTTTTCATGGACGTAGCCATAGTGCCAAGCATGTCAGGTGGCCAGACATGAGAGTTTCCAGCACAGGGGGCTAGGAAAGCCCCTGCTTCCTACCTGTGTGCTGTACTGCTGACCAGCACCCTGTGCGATATTCTTTGCATCCTTCTGCTCTTTTTGGTAGTTGCAGTGTTTAAAACGACCCTGACACCTAGTACTGTAGGATGCATAGCAGCACCCCTAATCTCTTCCCTCGAGATGCCAGGACGACTTCCCCACTCCCACCCCGACTGTGCCCCAATATTGCCCAGTGTCCCCTGGCAGGATACATCACTTCTGATTGAGAACCCTGCCCCTCATCATTCCAAGGCTAAACAGTTTTCAGCCTTGTGTTTACCCAAGTGGGCCTAGATAGATTCAAGAGGCCACCACATCCATCCATCCATCTATCCATCTGTTCATCTATCCATCCATCCATCCATCCATCCGTCTGTCTGTCTGTCTGTCCATCCATCCATCCATCCATCTATCCATCCCTCCCTCCCTCCCTCCCTCTATCCATCCATCCATCCATCCATCCATCTATCTATCCAGCCATCACTTCTGGATACACTGGGAGTCTGAGGCAAGAGGATCACAAATTTGAGCCCAGCCTGGCTAACTTATCAACTTGGTGAGACCGTTTGAAAATTAAAGCCAGTCACACCGAAGGACTGGAACATATTCCTAACAGTCCCAGTTCTTCAGGCCTCTTTCCCATCTGCATGTCAGCCTTCCTTTTCCCACCCGGGGCCTGCAAACCTCCCCCAGGTGCTTCCCTTTGTTCCCAGTCCCCAGAAAGTCTATAATAACAGACAAACACGGATTCAGATCCTGACGTCCACAAACCGTCATGCGCCACGTTGGACCTGCTCAGTGATTCAGTGAATGTTACTTCATTTCTCTGCATCTCAGTTTCCTCTTCTGTAAGATGGGGCCAGAGCTGACCTTGCCAAGGTCTGATGGGGATTACTGAGGTGAGCTGTAACACAGCAACTCTCGACAGGGTAGAAAATAGCAAATGTGAGACCTCACTGTGACTGGGTGACTGGGCTGTTGAGTCTGCTGGTGAGACCCCTGCGAGCCAGAGAACCTGAGAAGCTGCATCAGATGGAATGCAAACAAATCATTTCCTTCCCAGAGCCCCCAGAAGTGTGGGCGGCCACCTTGCATGTGGAGGCTGAAAGGACAGCCCAGACACCGCCTCCTTGAAGCCACCATCTGAACTCTGTGGGCGCAGCCGCCAGCTGCCCTCTGTCCGGCCCATCTCAGCGCTGCTGCCCTCATCTCCCCTGGGGCCTCTGGTCTTCCTTGTCCGCATAGTCAGCTGCCCCCAGAGCCTCCCTCTCCTTTGCACTTCCCAGTTCTGTTCCCGGACTTCCCCAAAGCCACCTGTCAGGCAGGACCCTTTCTCGCCTCCACCGTGCTCCTTCCCCCATGGCCCGTGTGAGATTGCTGCTCCTCAGAGGCCTCTGGAAGTCTGGGCTTGTTCTCTGTGTCTCCCATCTCCCTCCGGTTCTGCTTCTCTCACCTCTTCTCTACATGGACCCCTCTGTGTCCAGATTGGAGGAGGTTTGGGGTGCAGCATCACCCCAATGTTCCTGCGTTCAGGGCTCCTCTGGATCACCAATCGGCATACTGGTATGGCGTGAGAGGCCTAAGAGGCCTGAGAGGCCTTGGTGTAAGCAGGGCAGAGACTGGGAGGTTTCAGCTCCCGGGAAAGATGCAAGCTCATTCAGCCTGAGAGATCCTCAAGCAAAGCCAGACCTGCTCTGTCGACAGCAGGGGCCACTGAGCAGCAGGTCTGCCCCAGCCGGGGCCCCGACTCCCCTTCGGGCACTGCCGTCCATCTGTCTCTCCCCTCCCTGTGGCCTTGGCTTCTCAGCTGCTGACTCTGTCATCTGGTCACCAGAGGGCTCCCTGGTCCCCAGGCTCTGTACGGGTGCAGGTTTCAGCTCTGCTGTGACTCAGTTTCTCCTTCCAGTTTATCTTCACCCCGGCCTCCTCAGACCACTGTGGCCCATTTTGCAACCCCCAAGAATGCTTCCCTCTTTCCTCCTGTCCCCCAATCTTAGTCTCTCCCACTTCTAACTCCCTTCTCTGTCTCCCCCATCTTTCTTCTCTGCATCTCTCTATCTCTGTCTCCCCATCTCTTTTCCTTCTCCCTTCCTCCCTGACCCACCTCCTTCCCACAGAGTTACAGCCTCAGCCCCCTTCTTTCTTTTTGACACCAGGTCTCACTAAGTTGGATAGAGTACCCTCAAATTTGAGATCTTCCTGCCTCAGCCTCCCAGAGGGCTGGCATTACAGGGTTGTGCCACCATGCTAGGCTTTCTTTTTTGTTGTTATCTGCGTTTGCTCTCTTCCCCCACGTGTGTTCACCCCATTACCCATCTCAGGGGCTGTCTCCCAAGCAGGAACATCCTAGCCCTTTGTCAGCCTGTGCTTCAGGGGCACCAGCCAGTGCAGGAGGCCCAGGGAGAACTGGGGCCCAGGCTGATTCTTTGAGAAGTATCCTGCCCAGCAGCTGGTGATGTCACACACAGAGGCACACTATGATTGGCTGCCCTGGGTTTCTTGCTGGAGGTCAGTTTGAGATTAGTCCAATGCTGCCTGGATAATTTCATGGTCCCTCCATCTGATTCACAGCCTCTTCCATGATCATCGGAATTAGGCCAATCAGTCCTGGCCCTATGGGAAGGGCCTTTCCCCCAGGTTTCTTTTCACACCTTGTTTCACCTCCAAGGAGCTCTTTATGTTGGATCCTACCTTATGTGAGAGAAACTTCCCCCAAAGTGGCTTGCACATGATAATGATTTACTTTCATGTTAAAGAATTAAACAGCAAGGAGCCCCAGGCAGGAGTGGCCACCTCTATGGTCACTTTCTGCTCTACTGTCTTATACTCCTTCCAACCATGGGGCCTTAGAGTCCGTAACAGCTGCTGGAGTTCTAGCAATTGCACCAGCATTCCAGGTAATCGGAACCAGGAAGCGCTGAAAGGCACGATGGATTTTTTTTTTTCCTGCTAATTGACTGCAATGTTCATCTGAATGGCCAGCCGCTGTGTGTGAGATAGCACAGGCCTGGAGGAAGGGGCCAGGGTGACAGTTTCAGAGCAGGAGGAAAGGCTGTTAAGGGGTGAGGGCCAATGCATGCTGAAGCTCTAGAGCGAGAAACAGCCAGGACTGCTGAGGACTGGGGACATTTGTCGGGGCGGATGCAGGGCTGGGAGGTCGGGTCTGACTTCACCCACCAGAGCGGGATTCCTTGCCTGGTCCCAAGGGCAGAGAAGGGAAACATCTGTGGTTACCTGGCAGGAGTGAGGCACAAGGGCCCGGCCATGCCTGGTGCTGGCCACTTCTTGTTCACTTATCTGTTATCTGACTGATGGTGTAGGAAGGACATGAGACCCTGTCTGGGCACAGGGGACTTGGCAGGGAATGAGACAGAGTTGCTACCTTGGGCAAGTTGTTCCAGCTTCTGGGGCCGTTGGCACTTAGTTTACCCTCCACAGCTACAGGTTTCAAATGCCCTAATTCAACCAGCTCCAGACTGAAAGTGTGCGGGTGGGGGGTAGATCTTGCAAATGTTCTGCATTGTGGTTTTTGAGCTACACTCCCAACTCCTTTTATTTTCTATTTTGAGGCAGGATCTTCCTAAGTTGGCCAGGTTGGGCTTAAGCTTGCAGTCCTCCTGCCTCGGCCTTTGAGAGTGCCCAGGTTATAAGTGTGCTCCACCATACCTGGCTTCTTGTCATTATCCTTACTATACAATATAGTAAAGCAGCTACTGACGTGGCCTTTGCATGGTATTAGGCATTATAAGTAATGTAAGATGGCAAAGCGCACAGGGGGCCGTGTGGTTGTGTATAAACACTACACCACTGTGTCCAGGGGTCTGAGTGCCTGTGGATTTTGGCATCCTGGGAACCCTGAAATCAACTCCCCATGTGACTGAGGGACAACTATCTTATCCAAGTGGGCAGACATTTGTTTTTTTTCTGAGTTTTTTTTTAAACATTTATTTATTTATTCATTTATTTATTGTCTTTTTGAGACAGGGTCTCGCTCTCAGTTCAGGCTGGCCTTGAGCTCACTTTGTAGCCCAGGGTGGCCTCGAACTCACTACAATCCTCCTGCCTCAGCCTCCCGAGTGCTGGGATTACAGGCGTGCACCACCACGCCTGGCTTTTTGCCAGTTTCTCAAAGTTGAAACACTTTCCCCTAAAATACAGTGGGCCTAGACCTTAGGGCTCCAGTGTGAAAGAAGTTGCTCCTGCCTTCCGGGTGTCTGAGAGGTCATAGCAAGTGACAAGACTGCTTCTGGCAGAGATACATGCTGTGACAGGTTAATGCAGAGACAGCAACAGGGCAGGCAGGGACTCTTGAGTGGAGGAGGCAGAGATGGACAGAATGCCTGACAGTGAGAAGGGTCAGAGGGGAGGGTTGAGACAACATGGGCCCTTGGGTGACTTGGGTGGGGGCCAGACCTCACAGGACATCCCAGATGGGAGCCTGGGACAGGACTCCTGAGACAGCCACAAGCTCAGGGGGAACCTGAGGGAGACAAGGAGGCAGGACCTGGCTGTGGGGCTCGGCAGTCATGGTCCCCCGGGAGCCCTGAGTTCATATCATAGCCAAGCCTTGGCTCTGCCTGCCTCTGCTTGTGTGTATCAGGCCTACAAGGCCTGCAGGCTGCTCTGCTCTTTCGAGTTTTGGGGGGGGCTTGGGTTTGCTTTTGTTTGAGACAGGGTCTTGCTATGTAGGTCAGGCTGGCCTTGAACTCAGTATGGAGTCCAAGCTGGCTTTGAACACATGGCAGTCCTCCTGCCTCAGCCTTCTGAGTGCTGAGGTCATAGCATTTGCTCTGGAGAGCCATGATTATCCAGAACCACCAGCAGGTGCTGCTCACGGCAGCCAGGGATCTGGACCCAAGGATGGGTACCAGCAACACCTCCCTCAGATTCTGTGTAGACTGGAGCTGGGAATTCAGATCTGCTTCTCACCAGTGTCCAATGTTACCACAGGATTTCAAGCAGAGCAACAGCATGCTTGGAATTTTTTTTTGAATGGTCCCCCCGACTCATGCAGACAACAGCCACAGTGGGCTGTGAGAAGGGGGCAGTGGCAGGAAGATGCAAAGGCTACCGCAGTTGTCCAGGCAGGTGACCAAGCGGGCCTGGGCATAGGCAGTTACAGCAGGAAGGAAGTCCCCAGCACAGCCAACAGGGCAGGGAGCAACAGGGTCACCTGCCAATCTGCTTTGTTCTCCCTTCTTTCTGCCTGCAGCCCAGACTCAAAGAGCTTCCTCCCGGGAGCCTCTGCACCTCCTTCACACAGCCCACCCCCTTCCCAGAGGCTCGAGAAGGAAGAGGTGATGGGTGGGGAAGGCCCTGTCTCCACGCCCCTCCTGATCTTTTTCTATTGTCTTTTTCTCTCCCCCACCGGCTGCTGCCCCAAAGTCAAGCTTCGATCCCCACCACCGCTCCCAGCCAAGTTACGAACGTCCTTCCTTCCTGCCTCCAGGACCCGGGCTCATGCTCCGACAAAAGTCTATCGGTATGTTTCCCGCTAGGGAAGGGGACAGCGGGGAGGGCAACCTTGCATGGGGAAGGCAAGGGCACTTGGGCATGTATTCTGCTCACACCGGGGACACAGTGCTGTGGAGCTGGCCAGAGAGCACAGCGTTTGGAGCTGGGAAGCTCCAGTGAGTCCTGGCTCCTCTCTGTCCCAGCTGTGGGTGTGGAGCAGCTGGCGCTGCATCTAGAAACTGGAAAGATGCGCGAGTCCCTGGCCCTCAGAGCCCTGTGCTCAGACTCGGGGATGAGGTGTTGGTGGTGGCGAGTGACTGAAGCCAGGCACTGTGCAGGAAAGAGCAGTCAGAGATAGGGTCAAGGCCTGGCTCTGAGAAGCAGGCCGAAGATTTAATTCCTCCAAGCCGTCTGGAGCAGTTTTGTCACTGGTTTTGCCTATTGCTTTTCCCTGGGTCTGGCATCCACCATCCCTAAAGTGACATAGCGTCCATGAGCCCTACCTGTGCCTCACCACGGGCTGAGTACTGTTTCACTGTGTCAGCAGCCGCATTAAACATCAGCCACACTGGGCTGGGGACCTAGCCCAGCGGTAGGGAGTTAGTCCAGTAAGCATGACACCATGGGTTCAATCCCCAAGCAAAGAGCTAGTCTTCCCTCAGCCACATCTTGAGTGGTTGTAGCTGTGAAATCACAGGCACATAATCGTGGCGATCCTTTTTCCAGCTCAAGCTACTTACACTCACCCCAAGGTACCCTAAATCGGCCTTTGTGCGAAGTGGAAGGAGGCGCCCCCTCGTGCCTGGAGGTGGAAATTCAGTTGAATTTCTCCCCCTATCTCCCGCCTGCTCCCCCTGCTGTTTGCTGTTGAGCAGTGCAAAACCTGAAGCTCCGGGCTGATCCCAGAGAAGTGTTTAGCAGTTTACATCGGTTACTCTTGGGGAGAGGGCAGCGGGAGAGCCCCGCGGTGTCCGACTCGGGATCCTCCGTGTCTCCCCAGGGGCTGCAGAGGATGACAGACCATACCTAGCACCCCCAGCCATGAAGTTCAGCCGCAGCCTGTCTGTGCCCGGCTCAGAGGACATCCCCCCGCCGCCCACCACGTCCCCGCCAGAGCCCCCCTACAGCACACCCCCGGCCCCCTCCTCCTCTGGCCGCCTCACCCCCTCCCCGCGGGGAGGCCCCTTCAACCCCGGCTCCGGGGGACCACTCCCCGCCTCCTCCCCTGCGTCCTTTGACGGCCCCTCCCCTCCCGACACGCGAGTGGGGGGCCGGGACAAGAGCCTGTACCACGGCGGGCCCCTGCCCCCTGCGCACCACCACCCGCCGCACCACCACCACCACCACGCGCCGCCGCCCCCGCCGCACCACCACCACGCACACCCGCCGCACCCCCCGGAGATGGAGACGGGCGGCGCCCCCGACGACCCCCCGCCGCGCCTGGCTCTGGGGCCCCAGCCCAGCCTGCGTGGTTGGAGGGGCGGCGGGCCCAGCTCGAGCCCGGGGGCGCCGTCACCGTCACATCACGCCGGGGGCGGTCCGCAGGCCCCGGCCCTGCGTTACTTCCAGCTGCCGCCGCGCGCCGCCAGCGCCGCCATGTACGTGCCCGCGCGCTCCGGCCGCGGCCGCAAGGGGCCGCTGGTCAAGCAGACCAAGGTGGAGGGCGAGCCCCACAAGGGCGCCCTGCAGCCCGCCGCGCCCGCGTCCCCCGCGTCGCCTCAGCCGCCGCCCGCCACACCTGCGCCCGCCGAGAAGAATTCCATCCCGATCCCCACCATCATCATCAAGGCGCCGTCCACCAGCAGCAGCGGCCGCAGCAGCCAGGGCAGCAGCACGGAGGCCGAGCCCCCGACGCAGCCCGAGACGCCCGCGGGCGGCGGCGGAGGGGGCGCGGGGGGCGGGGGCCCCTCGTCCAGCCCGGCTCCGCCCTTGTCGCCCGTGCCGCCGTCGCCGTCGCCCGTGCCCGCGCCCGCGTCACCCAGCGGCCCGGCCACCCTGGACTTCACCAGCCAGTTCGGGGCGGCCCTGGTGGGCGCGGCGCGCAGGGAGGGCGGCTGGCAGAACGAGGCGCGCCGACGCTCCACGCTCTTCCTCTCCACGGACGCGGGTGACGAGGACGGCGGCGATGGCGGGCTGGGCACGGGGGCGACCCCGGGCCCGCGGCTGCGCCACTCCAAATCCATCGACGAGGGCATGTTCTCCGCCGAGCCCTACCTCCGCCTGGAGTCCGCGGGGGTCGCGGGGAGCTCGGGCTACGCGGGCTATTCGGGGGGCGCTCGCGCCTACGCGGGCAGCGGGGCCAGCAGCGCCTTCTCCAGCTTCCTACCGCCGCGGCCCCTGGTGCACCCGCTCACTGGCAAGGCCCTCGACCCGTCCTCCCCGCTCGGGCTGGCGCTGGCCGCCCGTGAGCGCGCGCTGAAGGAGTCATCGGAGGGCGGCGGCGTCCCCCAGCCCCCGCCCCGGCCGCCCTCGCCCCGCTACGACGCCCCGCCGCCCACCCCGCACCACCACTCGCCCCTTGCGCATCACGAGCCAGTGTTGCGCCTGTGGGGGGCGCCGCCGCCTGACCCCGCCCGCCGGGAGCTGGGGTACCGAGCGGGGCTGGGCGGAGCGGGGCTGGGCGGCCCAGACAAGCCGCTCACCGCCAGCCCGCCCGCCGCGCGGCGCTCGCTGCTGCACCGCCTGCCGCCCACCGCTCCTGGCGTGGGGCCCCTGCTGCTGCAGCTCGGGCCTGAGCCTCCCGCCCCACTCCCCGGGGTCAGCAAGTCCTGGAGGTCCGGAGCCCCCGAGGAGCCCGAGCGGCTGCCCCTCCACGTGCGCTTCCTCGAGAATTGCCAGCCGCGCGCGACGCCGGCGTCGGTCTCCAGAGGACCCTCCGCAGAGGACGGGCCCGGGGTCCCGCCGCCCAGTCCGCGCCGCTCCGTGCCCGCCTCTCCTACGTCCCCGCGGGGCGGCGAGGAGAACGGGCTCCCGCTGCTAGTGCTGCCTCCACCTGCCCCGTCGGTGGACGTGGACGATGGCGACTTCCTCTTCGTGGAGCCACTACCCCCACCTCTGGAGTTTTCCAACAGCTTTGAGAAGCCGGAGTCGCCGCTCACGCCCGGGCCACCCCACCCACTCCCGGACCCCCCTACTCCGGTCACCCCTTTACCCCCTGTGCCACCCCCAGCGGCAGCTGCCCCCGCCCCGCCCACCCTGGACTCCACCGCATCCAGTCTGACGTCCTATGACAGTGAAGTGGCCACTCTGACCCAGGGGGCCCCTGCTCCTCCTGGAGATCCCCCTCCGCCAGGGCCACCAGCCCCGGCAGCCCCGGCACCCCCTGCCCCGCAGCCAGGCCCAGATCCGCCACCGGGCACGGACTCTGGGATCGAAGAAGTGGACAGTCGAAGCAGCAGTGACCACCCGCTGGAGACCATCAGCAGCGCCTCCACGCTGAGCAGCTTGTCTGCCGAGGGCGGCGGCAGCGCTGGGGGCGGGGCCGCTGTGGCCAGCGGGCCGGAGCTGCTGGACACCTACGTGGCCTATTTGGACGGCCAGGCATTTGGGGGCACTGGGACACCTGGCCCGCCATACCCGCCGCAGCTCATGACACCTTCTAAGCTCCGAGGCCGCGCTCTGGGGACAAGTGGAGGCCTGCGACCCGGCCCCAGCGGGGGACTCCGAGACTCTGTCACCCCCACCAGCCCCACGGTCTCCGTGACGGGAGCTGGCAACGACGGGCTGCTGGCCCTGAGCGCCTGTTCAGGGCCCTCCGCAGCAGGTGTGGCCGGGGGTCCCGTAGCAGCAGAGCCAGAAGTCCCACCGGTGCCCTTGCCCTCGGCCTCCTCCCTGCCTCGGAAGCTGCTCCCCTGGGAGGAGGGCCCGGGCCCGCCACCACCGCCCCTGCCTGGGCCCCTGTCCCAGCCTCAAGCCTCTGCCTTGGCCACCGTCAAAGCCAGCATCATCAGTGAACTCAGCTCCAAGCTCCAGCAGTTCGGAGGCTCTTCAGCAGCTGGAGGGGCTCTGCCTTGGGCCCGGGGAGGCAGCGGGGGCAGTGGGGACAGCCACCACGGCGGAGCCAGCTACATCCCCGAGAGGACCTCCTCCCTGCAGCGGCAGAGGTGAGCAGGGCTGGCGGCCGGCAGTGGCAGTGGTGGGCACGTGTCCCCCCAGAGCTGTGTCCCCTGAGGGTTTGGGGTGACAGACACAATGCAGGTGGCTTGCAGGGACTTGCCCTAGGAGAAGCTCAAATTCACAAAGGCTTCAAATGTGCCTCCTGCGGTCCCCATCTCCCTCAGTCCCAGAAGAACAACCCTGTTAATAACAAAGGAGATGTTGGTGTTCCTTGTACCTGGGGTGGCTCAAGACAAGGCCCACCCAGCCCAGCCCAGTACTCTCCAGCTGGGTGATCTTAGGTAAAGGAACCTAGCTTTCTGCAGAACAGGGACAGCACCAACGCCTCCTAACAGGGCTTTGGTGCCGATTTGAGGCGCGCTACATTATAATCTGAGATAGAGAAGGAAAGGGCCCCTTGAAGATCCCAGCACCACGCAGATGGGGTGATCCAGAGGTCCCCCCGAGCTGCTAGTGAGCGGAGATTACCCAAAGTCCAAGTCCATTCAAGAAAGTGGTCAGTGACAGATGCCCAGCAGGAGGGAGCCCTTTAAAATTTTACCCACCTGTGAGGCTCCCTGCTGTCCTATTTGGGTCAGGCGTCCCTATAGTTGCCATTTAAATGTAGGTTTGTGAAGCCGATGAGGTCCCTGCAGGTCACTCATGATGCCGGGTGGGGTGAGGATGCTTAACCTAGCATGGTTAGGGACCATCGCCTGCCACGTGCAGGTGCCCTTCCAGGGATGGTGACCCCACAGTGGATAAGCCAGGCACAGCTCAGTGCTCACTGAGGCAGAGGGTGCGGAAACATCCCAGTTGCCCTCATGCGCCACCCTGGCAGGGCGGCAGGAAGAACCGAGCCCAGGAGCCAGTGGCAGGCGACGGGAAAGAGCCTGTGCCGAAGCGAGCTAAAGGGATGAGGGGAACCTTTTTCTCCCCTTGTTTCTTCTCTCTTTCATCTCCCTCTCTTCATCTCTCTCTTTCTCTGTCCCCTGACCCCCTCCATCTCTCTCCCCCACTGCACATCCTCTTTTTTGTTTCTCTCACTGTCCCTGTCTTCCACGCTGCTATAACTGGTCATAACCCCAAAGGCAGTATAGAGTAGTGGTTAAGAGCTCAGAGTTTGGTGCCATATAACCGGGCTCTGCCACTTCCTGGCTGTGTGTCCTTAGGCAAGTTACTAAACCTCTCTGTGCTGCTAACGATGATGATAGTAACCTGCAGCAGGGCTATTGTGGGGAGTAAATTGAGATGCGATACGTAAAGCACTTAGAACAATGCCTGGCACACACGCACAGCAGTAAGTGGTGGCAATGATTATTATTATCACTTAATGTCTCTTTTTCTTTCATCTCTCGACTGTCGCCCTCTCCCCGACTGCTCATCTTCCGTCCTGACGGCCATCTCGCCCCTTCTTCCCTCTGTCTCTTCCCTCCCCCCCTTCTCTTCTCCATCTGCTCCCGCCACGCTCACGCCTCTCCCC